>VZRR01006244.1:0-21437 GCA_013398015.1 Oreocharis arfaki | reverse complement strand
ATCGGGGGATGGGGGGGTCGGGGGGTCCCGCTGCGCTCCCCCCTCCGGCCGCAGGGGGGCGCTGCGGCCCCGCCGGGCAAACAGCGCCGCTCGCCCCGCCCCGCGCCCGCAGACCACGCCTCCTTTATGCAAATCTAGCACTCGGCTCAGCCAATGGGAGCGCGCCGCCGGCGTTGTATTTATAGCCGCTATTTAAGGAGCCGCGCGAGCCGCTCCCGGCGGGAGCCGCGTCCCGGCCGCGATCCTCATTCCCGGTCCTCGGCGTTGGGAGCGCTCTGTCCTCCCGGCAGCGGCCTCCAGTTCACACAGCCCTCGCCAAAGCTTCCCCGGCCGCTCTGCCGGGCGCCGCTGGTTTCACTTTTGCCCTGTTTCACTCTCGTGCTCTCCAGACCAGAGCTCAGCGCTGTGGAAAGGCTTATCTGCCCCCGCCTGATAAGGGTTCAGCGGTCAGGGTTGGAAGGGAGACACGGTGATGCTCCAGGGCTGGCGGAGGTGTCCCGGCATCTGTAGGTGTGTCACATGGCACAACCTCGGCACTGCCAGGGCAGCAGGATTTTGTAGCTGCTCCGCCCCGAGAGCGGCTCTGGTGATCAAAGCCCGACTCGCCAGCTCACAGAACAGGCACCCAGGGGTTTTCTGTCAAGAGCAGCAGCTTTGTGTCTCCATAAGTTACACTTGTCATTTGTCATACAGCTTGCAGTGCTACTGAAATCGGCAGCTTTTCCCCCATCATTTGGAAACCCAGCCTCCTGTTTCTGGGTATATTATGTGTTTTTGTACATAGCCTTTCATCTGCTTGATACCTGTGCTTGTCTCTCCTTCCCACAGCACAGCTGAGCGCTGATTCTGTAAATAAGAATTGCAAATGTATTTACTCCTGTTTTAAAGAAAAATATCACATCATAGAATCGCAGAATGTGCATAGTTGGAAAGGATACACAGGGATCATCAAGTCCAACCCCTGGCCCTGCACAGGACACTCCACAAATCCCACCCTGTGCATCCCTGAGAGCACTGTCCAAACACTCCTGGAGCTCTGGCAGCCTTGGGACTGTGACCATTCCCTGGGGAGCCTGTTCAGTGCCCCACCACCCTCTGGGGAAAGAACCTTTTCCTCATACCCAACCTAACCCCCCCTAAGCTGTTGGCAAGGCAGCTTGCTTACTTTGCTAAGGTATCACAGAATGGCCTGGGTTGGAAGGGACATTAAAGCCCATCTCTTTCCACCCCCCAGCCTGGATTGATCCCCAGGCTTGTCCTGACCCAGGTGCAGCACCAGCACTTGGTCTTGTTATTCCCCATGAGATTCCCATGGGCCACAGCTCGACCTCATCCAGGTCCCTCTGGATGCCCTCCCATCCTTGAGCTGTGGCAGCCCACCGCACTGCACATAAGTAAGAGAAGGATGTGGATGTGGATGGGAACAGGAACTGCTCCAACTCTTACTGCTTGGCACAGCAGAGGCAGACTGACAAGTTTTTCCCCTGGCTTTTATTAAGATTTCCCTCAAACCACGAAAAGAAGAAGAAAACCCCACAGCAACCCCAAAGCCTACCCATGTGTTGAGCCAGCAGGGCTTTGGGTAGCCTCACGTCCCCGCTGCCAGATTCTTGCCAGCAATCTGCTTTGATGGTGCTGCAAGGGCACAGATTGACTGGACCCCTGTTCTGCTAGAGCAGGACAGTGGTTTCCAGGATGAAACTGTGATGGATCCGGGAAAGGCTGAGATGTTGGGAGTAAATCAGTAAAAAAGGCAACAGATTGCTCGTTCTTGTTGAGCATTTAAAGTTACAACCAATGCCCATTCAATCAGTGCAGAGACTTACTAGAATAGTAATTTTAAGAGCATGTGGGTCAGGCTCTTGAAGGAACTGCATGCTGAAGTACTGTGATGGGTAAGTGCATTTTACAAGGGCTTTCTGGAATTCTTAAGCTGCCACAGTGGGAGAGAGGGAGAAATGTATTTCATAGCTGGAATGTGCTTCAAGTGATCTGGTTTTGTTTGGTTGGGGTTCTTCCCTGTTTTTCTAACTGCACTTTCATTGGCATCTGCTTGAGAACTGACTCGTGTGCAATGTTCGTGTGCAATTTTACAGCTGTAGGTTTTACTACCTTCTGTGGTTCAATCGATAGGGAATCCCTGAATATGGGGAAGTTTATATAGCAATGTACGACCAGTGCATGAAATAGGTGCTAGTAATTCTGTACTGTTCTCATGCTCTGGATTATATTCCATGATAAATGAAAGCGCAAACCAACCAGATCCACAAAGAGTGGAGTTAGGCTGGTTGTGAAGCGTCACCAGCAAATACCATCTGCATGCTCACATTGGTCAGGAATATAAAGGATTCCCAAATCCCCGCCCCTCTACTCAGTGTGTACAAAGAAAGGGACTGCTTTCAAATTGAAAACGACCAGATATCAGCAGGGAGCAAAGCAAGGAAGGCGGTTTCTGCGCATCCCAGCCGAAATGGGATGGAGCTGGGCAGCAAGGCGTGCACAGCAGTCCCCCGCGGCTGCTGAGCAGGAGGCTTTTGTTCTGCAGGGCAGGATCAGGTGGAGAGGCAGGGCCCGTGCTGGCACAGAGAAATGGAGCTCCATCTGTGACAGAGCAGCCTGTGAGGCTAACTGGCTTTCTGAAAGGCTTGGGCTGAAATTTAGCAGCCGCTGGTGTGTGCTGGCAGGGACTCGTACTTGTTGGTGAGCTGCCTGAATCCAGGAGTGATGCTGAGGTCCCCCTGTCCCTTTCCCAGAGGTGTGTGTTTGCCTACCTGTTGTCCTACTAAAGTCTCATTCTGGTTATAACCTCTGATACACTTGTGGTTGGTTTGCTTGTTTGTTTTTAAATCACTAGCCCTGATGAAAATCGAATAGCTTTGTGAATGCCTCAGGCTGCTGATGGCTTCGGGAGCAGCACAACCTCACTTCCCATAATTGTGTCCACACTGGGACTTGTGCCAACAAAGATCTTTTACTGAAGATATTGAATAGTAATCGATGTAGTTATAGCAGTATAGAGGTGTGTACAGAGAGATGTATGTGTGTATATATACATATAAAAAGGGGGAAATCCTTTGGGTTTTGCTTCTTTGCAAACGTTCCACAAAGGTTGAAATTTGGGGATGTCTAAACGCAGAAGTTGTCTGGTTTGAGCTGTGTTGGTAGAATTAAGCACTCTGGGGCTGTGGCAGGGATACTGTTACATTGATGTTTCCAATTAATATTGATTCTCTTAGATCACAACAAAATAAATGCAGCTCTCTCTGGAGTTTGTAGCTATCTGGTGGGGGTTGTGCAGCTCTAAGGGCTTGTTGGCAGCAGAAGGGAGGTGACCTGCTCCCAACCATCCCCACGAGGCTCCAGGGTGAGTGCTCCTGGTCTGTCCCACACATTCGCCATCGCTGTTGCTTGTCAGTCTGCCGGTAGAGCTGGCTGAAGTCACTTGCACAGCGGAAGACTGCTAATGTTGAGGCAAATCACTGAAAAAATCACTCCTTCTATGCTTGATTAATGAGCTGAATTAATTCCCACGTGGTTTTGGTGAGCAATGGAGGCAGTGCAAGACCAGGCAGGGCACCATGGGAAGGAAAAAGGGGAAATATTGCCTGTTTTGGAGGCCACAAGCCACTGGCTAAGGTACAGGATCACAGAATCACAGAATGGCCTGCATTGGAAGGGACCTTAAAGACCACCTAATTCCACCTCCCTGCCATGGGCAGGGACACCTTTCACTATCCCAGGTTGTTCAAAGCCCCATCCACTCTGGCCTTGAGCACTTCCAGGGATGGGGATGAGGCTGGGCAGCACAAGTAAGACATTTTTTGTCCTAGAATTGCCACATTTGCTTTCTCAGACTGGCTATTTCAACAAGGCTGTAGGAAGACACCACTTTTCACATACAGCTTTCTGGCTGTTTGTCTCCTGGCTGAAAACTGCCATTCCCAGTGAGCTGTTGGTCTGTGGGAGCACATCCCAGTTCTTTTCAGGCAAAAATCAGGCAGGCTGGTTTGAATAGTTGCAATAGTCAGTCTGAGCTCATCTGAAGGGAAAGGAGGAGTGCTCACTGGAACTGCTCCACAAGCAGTTGGAAGAGGCCAACATCCAGCAGAGGGGCTTGGGGTGGTAACAGATTTTACCAGTACAGCCAGATTCAGAAAATGACATAAGTTCACAGCCAAAAGAAAAAAATCACCTCTAGATCCAAAATGCATCATACCCTTACAAAAAGCAGTATTCAAGCCTATTTTCTTTTTTTTCTAGTAGCACTCAGCCTACTTTAATGTACATTTTGCTGAATTTTTTCCGCCTGTAAATTGCACTAATCTTCGGTTCCTTCCACCAGCTTGAGTCCTGCCTATCGGTACGAGAGCATTAGAGCCTGTGACCAGGAGTCGGAGTACAAAACCTGGACTTTGTGTGGTGGAGTTTGGCTTGCCATCTGCCTGACAGTGCCAAGGAAGCACAGCAGTGAGGGCATGCTGAGAGGGATCCCACAGGAAACACAAAGCCAGGGCAGTTGCTGAGGAAGGTGGTTGCCTTTTTCACTTGGGCTAGGAATCCAGACAGAGGGTGGGTGTCACACTCAGCGGACAGTTCTCCACAGCAACATTGTAAGAGTGGATTTGGGCCTCCTGGAGATGTGGCTCTCAACGACTTCATTCTTTTCTCTTTTTTTTTTTTTTTTTTCTGTCCTTCTGTCTGTCTTGTTAATTATTAATTCAGTGCGTTGAGAGCCACATTCTTCTGAGCGGCTCCTCCCATGTTTCCAACCTGGGCAACTTGTCTTGCCTTATTAGTCTGTGGACTAAAATTGCTCCTTCATAAAGCCCTGTACTCTGGAAAGGAACCCAGGTGTCAGAGTGTACAGAAGGTGTGTCATCCCAGCCTTGTGGTGTGTTATGAGAGCTGCCTGCCTTACACATTCTGCAGTTTTTTTTACATGACCTCAGCAGCATTTGGTAAAACGGCCTCAGGTTGTCGGGGACTCTGCGGTCTTTCCAGCACATGCAATTAATCAAGAGGGGAAAATAAATCTAGCATCAGAATGAGCATTTTACTGGAATGGAATTGCAATTTCTGTGCATAATTTAACACTTTGGGGAGGGAGCGTTCTCCGCTTGCCTGAAATAATTTAGAGGCGGTTTTGAAATAGAACACGTTTGTGTAAATATGTCTTGGGATTAAAGAGCTCACATTTAGTTCCTGCAGCATTACATCTCTGTCTATAGGATATGCCATACAGTAATCTCTAAACCCTGTTCTGCAAACTGTTTCTCATATGAAGAGACTCAAAATAGTTCTTCTGGCACAGTTTCATTTTTTCCCTCCTAAATACTGGTCTGTAGCATTAAACCCAATGCAAGGTAACTCTGTGCCTGTTTTATACATGGGAAAACTGAGGGGAAGTTTGGCTGAAAGTGGCCTCAAGCTAGTGGTTCACATTTGTCAGTACTTACCAAGGAAGGGAGCTGTTTTGACGTGTGGGTTTCCCCAAATTGCAGCCCTCAAAGTTGCAGCTTGCTTTTTAAAGCTGTCCCAAAGTTACCTGATTAATCTGCTTTGGACCCGAGTGTATAGTTCAAGGGCTACGTCTGTAGTTCATCCCATGTCCTGTATTAGTAACACAGGCCAATTTATGGACCCTCAGTGGGAGATCCCCCAGTGACAAAGTGGGTAATAGTTTTTTGTATGAAATTTGCAAACATGTCTGACATGTCCTATTTACAAACACCTTTGCACCATCCTTCTTTCTCGTTTCCTCTGAGACTGGGGAGCTTGTTAGGGATCAGGTGGTGTTGGCCTGACTCTTTGAAAAGCTCACCAATTGTGTGTTCGAGGCCTAAAGGATCTCTGGGCATGTGCCAGCAGAGCAGGATCAGAATCTCAGGCCTTAGTGATGGCATTTAGAGATCCCTTTTTGCCGTGACAATGCTGTGACGTTTGCTCAGCTAAGAATAGGCACTTGTAATAAGTTTCCCATACGGTGCTTTCAATACCAGTAAACAAAAGCTCTCTCAAGTAAGTGAGGAGCAGTGTTTTTGGGTTAATGCGTTTTTAAAGCCGAGGCTCATTTATTTTACAATTAACCAAAACCTGTTGGGTAGGTTGGGGTGTAGGTTGCCACACTTCAGACTCCAGTCGTTTGCACTCCTTGCCAGTGGCCTCAGCATTTTACTTTCACACATGTTACCTGTAAGAGGGCAGAAGCTTTGAGCTTCTCCAGGACGAGGAGCCTCCTTGCTCAGTACAAAAATGTATTTTCAGATATCTTCAGATATCTATTTTCAGGCCCATTTCGTGCAGTGTCAGGTTCCCCTGCAGGGGACTTGTGCTGGGGACTTGGAACCATGCAAAGGGCAGAAAGGAAGAGCCAGGGAGTTCATTCTCGTGGTGAGACTGAGGGTTACGGATGGTTTAGGGGCCACCACAGCCTTTAAGTGGAACTGAAGTGTCACGTAAAAGTCCCTTGTTCAGCTGCCACTGAACTCCAGAGTTGTCCATGCTCATGTCACACTGTCCTGTTTGGCTGTGCCTCTTCTGGAGTTTCATTTCCTGTGAGTTCCTTTTTTTTTCGCTCCAAGTTTCCTAATGTTCCTCTTGCAGACAGGTAATCAGCCTAGCTGTTGGGCTTGGCATTCCTTATCCCATTCCAGGAACAGGCCCCTGGAGACGAGGCATGTGAGGCTTCCACTGGACCGAGTTCTGTGCATTTTCATTTGATGCCTTGAAGCTGAATCCCTGCTGCTCAGAGGAAAGCTGCAGCTCTGAACCTGACCCCGACAGCTTCCTTGGGGGTTATGCAGTCAGGTCCCTGCTGCATCAGATAAGGCTCACCTCATTTTCCTATCCATCAGCTAAGCAAGAACTTTCAGTCTGCTCAGTTCAGGGTACGAGATATTTGGGACTGCAGCAAGTACTCCTGTCTGGGGCAGGATGAGGAATTCAGTTCTCCCCTGCTTGTCTCCCACCGATGTCCGAATCCACAAGGAGCTGCTGTGTTTTGTTCTTTTCCCCATTGTGTGCCTCTGTTGGAGGAACATCCAGAGCTGGCTTGATTTCTGCCCCACCCTTGGTACAGCCCTGAATACATTAGTGGTTCCTGCAGGGCCCCAGAAGGGAACCACAGGATTGGTTTTGGCTGCAAGTGATCAAAACAGGGATTTTTAAACAGGTGTCAGAACAGCTACCACTAACAGGATTTGGAGGGGGGCTGATTGCGTCATTGCAGAGCAAGTCAGAATTTTGCCAAGAATTAATTTGGCCAAGGGTTCTTGCTAAAACTCAGCCAACAGCAAAACCCCACCAGTGCAAGCCCCAGTTTAGCCTGGTGAGCTGTTGTCGTTAGTCAAGGGAAAGGCAGACCTGCAGAGCAGACAGAAGCTGCATGAAACCACCCGCATGCCCTGGCACACCAAGGAGGAGGAGCAGGTTTTACACGGTTGGGAAGTGTTTTGTCCAAAACACTGCCTGATTTTTGTCATGGATTGAACACCTCGAGCGCGCTTCCCTTTGCCTGGCTGGGTTGTGTGCATGCATTTGGTGCATGGATTCTTGCACAATCCAATCTGAAATTAATTTGCAGCAAAGGCTTATGTGTGCAATGGAGGAAGTGCACTGGCTGAAAGTTTTTTGCCCAGGCACCTCCAGCGCGTGCAGAAACCTAACACAAAAAAGCTGTGAAGACTGGCAAAAAGATTAACTGAACAAGCTGTGTTGTAATATATGTGTTCTGCCCTCAGCCCCCGCTATAACAACACCTCGTAGCTGGCATTTGCATGAAAAATACACAGGAATGGGACACAGAAACAAAACTCAGCACTTCTCAACTGCTTCAGTAAAGTGTTCACACATCCAAAAAGTGAAGGCTAACAATATGACAGGGACAGCTGCTGTTCTGGTATGTGTTATCCCTCATCAAACTGTGAAATAATGAGAAAATGACAGTTCCTATCATTATCTCATAACTCGGGGGCTTTATTGCTGGGCTGTTGCAGCTTTACTGTGTTGTTTTGGGCAAGTGATTTAAGCCTCTGGTGCCTCGGTTTCCACTGCTGCACAGTGTGGGGAACACCCACTGCACAGGAGTGACAGGACAAGGGGCAATGGCCTCACACTGACAGAGAGCAGGGTTAGATTGGATATGAGGAAGAAATTGTTCCCTGTGAGGGTGGGGAGGCCCTGGCACAGGTTGCCCAGAGAAGCTGTGGCTGCCCCATCCCTGGCAGTGTCCAAGGCCAGGTTGGATGGGGCTCTGAGCTACCTGGGATAGTGGAAGGTGTCCCTGCCCACAGCAGTTGGAATGAGATGATCTTTAAGGTCCTTTCCAACCCAGGCTATTCCATGATCTGCCCTTGGGAAGCAGCTTGCAACAGCGCCTCACGCATCTTTGTTGGAGGAGCCCACCTGTGAGGATGCAAAATGTCACTCCACAGGTTTTTTCTCAGGATATTGCAACAAAAAATCAGCCTCATTGAGTCTGGACACCATCCCAAGATGCTGGGCAGTGCCCCTTCTCCCTGTGAAGGGTGAAGTGAGATAAGTGAGGTGCTGCTGGAGTCGAATGTCCCACTTTCTGTCCATTAACAGCTCGTTCATCAGCACAGAGGCTCTCACAGCTGTGGCATCAGACACAGGCTACTTCTGCTTGCTTCGCTTTGTATCACGGGATAAGCCGAGCTGACTTTTCCTTCCTTCCTTTCTTCGTTCCTTCCTTCCTCCCTCCCTTCCATCCTTCCAATGAATTGGTGGGGGCAGGGCCCCGTTTCTGAGCTCACCAGAAAATAATTCAACACACGTAAAAATTGAAATGTTTCAGGTCATTTAGAAATACTGGATTTTGGTTTGTGATGTACCAAAATAAAATAATTGCTAGGCTTAGCTAGACTTAGGACTCTGGAAACAAAACCCTGTTCTCTCTTCTTTTTTTTTTTTTTTAATGAAACATGTCCTTGCTCTCAATTCAAAGTTTAGGGTTTGAAGGTTTTTTCATATCCATACAGAGGACAAATGCAAAAATTAAAAAGGTGTGGCAATCGTTATGAGGAGTTACAACAAATGTACCTAGACCAATGGTAGGGGAAAACAGAGCCTGAAAATAAGAGTTAATTCAAACCAGAACCTGAGATCCAAACACTGAATGTTTTCGAGGACTTCTGAAATCCAAACATTGGTACTGCAGACTTTTAAATAATAAGGCAGAACTATGTGAAATGTCAAAAGTTGAGATTGTTTTTTCACATTTGGCTATCTGTTCTTCAAGCTTTTGTCCTTTTTTGTCTAACTCTTTTTCAGTAGCTACAGTGGCCACTTGGGCAGTTTTTTCTTTCCAAAGAGATGCTACAGAAGAAAAAAAAAACCCAGAAAAAACAAAAAAGAGGGGAGGGACTGTTCTGTCAGTAGGAAATTTCCCCTGGATTTTTATCACATGGTGACAGTGCTACTCCAGTCAGCAATCCTCATCATCTACTGCATCAGGAGGTTTGCACAATTATTTCAGAGTATTCCACATAATACCAAAAACACCCCACTATTTTAAGTTATGGAAAACCTGCTGTATTTCTGATGTTTTGGAGCACTGCAGGGATGACTTCTCATTTATTAAATGCTCTTTTGCTTATGATATTATCCTGTGATTTTAAAGATTTCCCAAGGTCGTGGTTCAACCCCAACAGGCAACTCCTTTTATTTATGTCAGACCTTATCTACAGCTTTTCACAGGCTTCAGTTTTAAATGGAGACGAAGCAAAAGGAGGTTATGGCTTATCTTTCTTATGCTGTTGTTTTTTTAGAAGCATAGTTTAGGCATGATAAGACAGGGAACATCACAGAAAAGTTCTCTCATGGGGACTTCAAAGTCTTTCTAGCACCCTGTGGCATCCTCTTGTGTGGTTTATTTGGGGGTGAAGGTTGGGAAAATGCCTTTGGAGACTTAGCTATAGTTTAGATGGCTGAAAAGAGAATGAATATTTGACTGCAGGGTGGAAATGAGAAAAAAAGAGAGCAGTTCACCCCTTCCCAGCACTGTGACCCCTTAGAGGCTGTGCAGCTGTTCAAAGGGGACATCACACGGCAGAACTGCCTTTCCTTGGGGTTTGTGCTGGAAGGGAAGGTAAAGCAGCCTGTGGAACTGCTGTCTTGCTCCAAACATGGGCACATGCCAAGCCTGGGGAGGGCAGAGGTTACCCTGAGAGGGTTTCCCTGCTCCTTTGGATACAAATCCTCCAGATGGTTTTATTTAGGCTGAACACAGGGCTGGTCCTGTGAAGAGCCAAACATGAGAGGCCACGGTGGTGGTCTAGAACAAGGGAGGTGCCTTGATGTAGGGTCTGATACAAGCCTGGAACAAATCATATGAAATCCTTTCAGCTCTTTGAGCTTAATGTGAGGGTATTGAGGGTGAAACTGATGGCATTAAAACCCTTTCTGCTTCCTTAGTTGCAGAGCAGGCTGTTTACAGCAAAGATTATAGACCATGAAAATCGATTCAGGGGGTGCTGAGTTCAAACCACACTGCAGTGCTGTGCTGAAATCATCACAGGGCCATTAGAATGAGTGCTAAGTGCTTGTGTTTTCAGTGCTGCACAGCACCTAGGGGGACTTTGCCTACCCAGAGGGAATTGCCCAGGTAGAGGCATTGCAGAGCTGAACTTCCCCGAATCTGCAGAGCTGGGCTGTAGTCACACCCGTATTTCTGACAGATACCTTAGTGCTTCCAAGTTCCATAATAAACACCAGCAGGTGGGTTCTTCTTTGGTGATGTAGCAGAAAGAGGTTTTCTTCCAGGGACAGCTGTGCTGGAAATAAGTGGTTCATTCCCACACATCCACACAGAAAGTCCTGTTCTCCTGTAACTATCCTGGCTTAATTTTTAATTGCAGTCCAGGACAAACACTTGGCACTTTCACAATTAGCAGCTGTGAACAGACATGATGCAAGGATTTATACTCATTTAAAGTTCTGTTTTATGCCTAATTTACATGTGCTGGCTGAGAAAGTAAAAGAACACGTGATTCCTAAAACCCATAAGGTAAATTTTCTTCTGAATGAGAGTCTGAACCTGTTTAGTGGGACTTAACAGGACATGCCTGAGCCCTCAGAGTTTAGCACCAAAGCTGCTAATGTTTCCCAGAGAGCTGGATGCAGTTGGGGGGGAAGGTTATAGAGCTCAGGGATGCTATGTGGTGACTCTCCTGTTACATAGAGGAGTTGCCAAAACCGTGGAGGTTCTGGTGTCACTCTAATGGTGAACTAGGCAAGCTCTGTGACCTTCACTTTGAGGCAAAGTCATGTCAGTTCTTTGAACATCCACAAGGCTGGATATGTCATTTAACTCTACATTGTTTTTTAGGTCTTGCTGCAGTTGTTACTGTTGCTTTTCAGAAGTGATCTCAGCTGCAGGTCTAGATTTCAACTTGCCCAGGTTTTTTTTCCAGTTGAGAGTCAGGTGCGTTGTTCAGCCCATCACCCATCACAATGGTGGAAGAGTAGAGAACAAAATGGGACAATGTGTCCCATTTAAGCACTGGAGGTGAAATACTTGATTCCTGGTCTGTGGGATGTTCCATGATAGCAGAAATACTGCTGTTTGGCATGAAAGATGGTAGTAATGAAGGTGAGGGTGGTGCTGTAGGGCAGGAGACTGGTGTGGTCTCCAGATGATCTCCAAGTATTTTGCAGGACTGTGGAAACAGGAGTAGATGCAGGAGGGGACTGTATGAAAACCAGCGAGGAGGGGGTTCTGTGAGACAATCAGATGAGTGCACAAAGCTTTGGAAAGCAAAGCGAAGGAAAACAGGGAGCAGTCATTGTTGAGGAAGACCTCGTTAGGAGCTACAAGGAAGGTGCCTCCTGCTCTGCCAAGGGCACACACAGTTCAGCTGGGGCTGGAATACAGGTGCATGGTGTGAATCCTGCCCCTGGAGCCTTCCTGTTTCTTTGGGAATCTGTCCCTGGCTGGGAGGTGCAGCTTTTGGCTCAGCTTAATAATGGGGAGTGCATGGGCAAGGACTGTCCTGAGTGCAAAGTTTCACTTCAATCACCAGTGGCTTGTAGGTGTAGGAGGTTGCTTGCCTGCTTTTGATTGCAGGATCTGAGCCTTTGCTGGCAGAAGTTCTTCTGAATTGTTGCTCCTGAAATCTGTTGTTTCTCAATCTTTCAAACATGCCAGAACTTGGCTGGCAATAGACTCTTCTCACCAGATAGGAGCATATAAAGCCTTCATAGAAACCTCTGATCAAACTGATCACTTGATTAGATTGTCTCCCAGGGAACTGATCCGGCGTAATAATCGGAGTGAGAGGAAGTGGTTCTTGCTTCACCAGGACCGTATTGTTCTGCTGCAGATCTGCTCCCTGGCGGGACTCTTTGATCCCTTTAGTGGAAGTTACCTGGTGTGTAACCAGGTGGGGAGTAGATATTGCACTCTCAAGTGCATTTTTGATGAGGTAATGAAGGGGGAATGCGAGTCTGTATTTTTGCTCTTGCCTTCTGGGTAATCATGGTGCTCTTCTGCAGCATTTGGAAAATCTAACCTCTGAAATAGTTTGTCTGTGAAATATCTGAAGTAACACACGCAGCAGAGAGAAACAAGAGATTAGAGCAGTGACCTGGGTTCTGATTGCAGCTGTGACAGAGATGTTTATGTCCATTTAAGAAGTTTACATACAACTTCCTGTGCCTGATATTTCTATACAATGGGGATAGTAGTATTTCCTTTATTTAAAAATAGCGATTGATAATCCTTGGACAATGTGCTATGTAAGAGTACTGTGCATGCACATTAACCTGTAAAGCTCCCTTGGGATTGGACATAAACTTTTCCCTGCATTTTGAATGGGCCAAAAGCATAAAATCATAGAAAGACATATATGGAAAGGGACCTTAAAGCCCATCCAGTTCCAACCCACTACCATGGGCAGGGACACCTTCTACTAGCTCAGTTTGCTCAGAGCCCCATCCAACCTGGCCTTGGACACTGCCAGGGATGGGGCAGCCACAGCTTCTCTGGGCAACCTTTGCCAGGGCCTCCCCACCCTCACAGGGAACAATTTCTTCCTCATATCCAATCTAACCCTCCTCTCTGTCAGTGTGAGGCCATTGCCCCTTGTCCTGTCACTCCAGGCCCTTGTCAAGAGTCTCTCTCCATCTTTCCTGTGGGCTCCCTTCAGGCACTGCAAGGCCACAATGAGGTCACCCCAAAGCCTTCCCTTGTCCAGGCGGAACAATCCCAATTCCCTCAGCCTTTCCTCACAGCAGAGCTGCTCCATCCCTCTGCTCCCCTTGGTGTCTCTGCTCTGGACAGGCTCCAGCAGCTCCCTGTCCTTCCTGTGCTGGGCCCAGGGCTGGATGCAGCCCTGCAGGGTGGTCATTTAGTACTCCTCCACCAAAGTAGTCAGAAATTCCCAGTTCTTCACCAGAGTACGGTCAGATATTCCCAGTACAGGATCCCCTTGGTCTGAAGGGCAGGAAATCAGCCCAGCAGGGGTTAATGCAGCGATGACCTTTCCAGCTGGACTCCAGCTGCCGGTCCCAGCTGCCAGCTGCAGAGAAGGGAAAAGGGGTGGAGAGAAGTGCTGCTAGTCCAAAGGTAGGAAAGGCCTCATGTTGCAAATTAAAGGTCTCTAATTTTGCCCCATTCATTTGCCTCTTGAGAGGTCCATTCTACTTCATTTCCCTCCTCGCTCATTAGTGAAGGAAGAATCTTTTCTAAATTTGAAGATGGAGACCATCCTCAGTAATGAAAGCAAAGACAGCACACACTGTGCAGAAGTGCCTGAACGTGAACTAACTTTCACATATTGAAGACTCACCTGTGCCTGACACAGCTTTGGATCAGCTCTGACTGCAATCTAAGCTAAAATGGGTGGTCTTTGTGCCTGTTCTCTTCCGTTCAGTTAAATGCAAACTTTTTTCTCAGAGGACAGCTGAGAGACTTCCTCCATAAATGTGTATTTTTTTAGATGTGTTTCTGTAGTGGCTGCAGAGGGAAGCTTAATTGATTTGTGTGAAGTCGAGGAGTCATAAACTCTAAAAAATGTTTCAGAAATTATATCATTATCCATTTTCACTGTCAAACCCTGTTTCCTTAGAGACCAAGAGGGCTGACAGCCTCTCCTTAACGTGACAATCAATTTTCACATCTCTCCCCGAAGATCTGAAAGCAGACTCTACCTTCACTGCAATTATGAGTCAGCCTTTATACCGAGGGTGACTCAAATACGCAACCCTGGCACCTGTTCCCTGCCTGCCTGGCTTGGGGGAGCGCTGGTGGTGGCACAGGGAGCAAAGGTGAGCAGGAGGGTGTCCCTTGCCAGAAGCTGTTTGCGTTGGGAGATAAAGAACAAAAGCTGCTGCTCTAAGGTGCTCACAACACTGCAGCTGCAGGAGTGGGGCATTGTACGGGAGGTCTTGTATCACTTGCCTCGCAGAGGGAGCGGCCTCAGGGATGGATGCCAGCGCCTCTCACACTTCCTTTAGCACCTTATTTCGCCTGCTCTGTGCGAGTTCAGGGGGACGGAGGAGGGAGAATTAAGTCAGCTAATTGTATTAACACTACTGAGGCACCTCGTGGATGAAAAGCACTATTTAAGTGCTCATTATTATTATTATTATTATTATCAAGAGGCAAAAAAAATTCCTCAAGAGAGGAAGCTGCTCTGCATCTTGCCCAGTCATGCAACTGCAGACGTGTGAAGGGGGATAAAAATGAGGCTCCACTTCACACTAACAAGGAGGTACCAGTGTTAAATTTAGGTGCACAACACTGGTTTTGATTTGTCCTGGCAAATTTACGATGTGCAGCTGCAAATAACATCCCCAAACCCAGAATTGGTTGCTCAGCTTTCCCATGTATGTCATTGTCTGAAGTAATTAATCACTGTCACGTGAAATCCCAGCCAGGATGCCTCTCAGGCAGGTATCTGCCTTCAGTGTGGTTGCCGTGTGCATATTCCTGTGAAAAAAAAAAAAGCTCAAGTGTACGGAAATGTTTCTCACTGAGTATTTTGCATTTGGTCCTGTCAGGTAGAAAAAGCATTTTATACCTCCTCAGAGACAGTTGTGACACATCAGGCCTGGCACAGGGATAGGTATTTCCAAAAAAAAAGGTACAGTTTCGAGAGGTGAGGTTCGAAACCAGGAAGCAGGGCCAAGTTGGGAGAAGCGTGAGACGTGAATCTGAGCAGTTCCCAGACAAATTCCACACAAAGGTGAATCTACAGAGCTGGTGTGGTTCTAGCAGCTGTAAGTGCTGCCTGAAGGCAAGAGTGTGCACAGGGATCCAGTCTGACCATGTGGGTTAAGAGTGGATCTACGGCTTATCAGCTTAGGGGGGAAGGAGGAGAGAAGGAGGATTTAAGGATTTAATCACAGAGTAAATAGTTTTCTTTTTGTCTTCTTTGTCACCTCTGTCTTAATAAATCTTTACAAGATGTTACGGATTTTGGATTGCTTGTATTTTGAGCTTATTTTGCTCTTATTTGCTTTTACCTTACTCTGGCTTATGCTAAAGGCAGTTGCAAGGTAAGGGTCTCCCACGGAGATAACCCTACCTGCATGAGTGGGAGTGTTAAAATCAGGGTACTGGAATTCTGTCACTGTGCCCAGCAGCTCAAAACCTTCCTGCAGGATAGCCAGAAGCTTTCCAGTATAACTCCACTGATCCACATGGGGCTGTTTACATCTCATAATTCAGGAGCCCTGGTACAAGTGCTTCCTGGTGGCTGGTGTTAATCATGATAGTCAGAACAGTGCCAGCAGCCCAGAGCCATGGAAGGGATTTTCTGATTGCGGTAGAATTGCGTAGGATCCGTGCGTGTTTGCCAGTGAGCATGAATCACAGTCTATTCCTGATAAGTCCAGTGACAGCCGTAGTGCTTCAGTGACAGGAAGGGAAAATTACAGTAGTTTCGTTTTTCCTGTGTATTTTGGGTGTACACCTTTGCTAGCAGAAAATAGTCTCAAAAAGAAGCATTCTGCCAGGACAAGGAAGGCAAGAGCCTCCCCGGAATCATTAGGAGAGCTTTACCAGCAGGTTCAAAGAGGTGATCTTCCCTCTCTGTTCAGCACTGGTGAGACACATCTGTAACGCTGGATGCAGTCCTGGGGTCCCCCAGCATTAGGGAGACAGGGAAATACAGAGTGAATCCAGCAAAGGGCCAGTAAGGTGATTAAGGGATTGGTGTATTTGTCCTGCAAGGAGAGGCTGAGAGTGTTGGGCTGATGAGGCTTGGTGGATTTTATCCATGTGTATAGAGAACTGACAAGAGGATATAAAGAAGACGGAGCCAGGCTTTTCCCAGGGACATGACAAGAGGCAAATACAGGAGAATCTACCTTAAACAGAAGAAGTCTTTTTTTACTGCAAGGGTGATCAAACACTGGAACAAGTTACCCAAAGAAGTAGTAGAGTCTCTGACCTTGGAGATATTCAAAATCCAGCTGGGCATGATCCTGAGCAGCCTGATCCTGCCTTGAGCAGAGCGTAGGATTAGATGATCTCAGGGGGTGCCTGGACAATTGATTACCTATAAGACCAGAGAGCCAAAACATGATGTACCATGCTGGAATATGCGTGGGGTTAATAAGCCAGACTCTGAAAACTGTAGAAAACTCTTCAGAGAGCCACTGATGGTGTGAGGAAAAGCCCTAATGAGCTCAGAGTGCTGCTGGTTGCACGTGACCATACAATCAGGCTGGGTCAGGTTCCTCCCTGGTCGGTCAGCCACGATTTGGAACAGACGAAAGCACCTTCAGCTCACCCGGCTGGTTGTGTGGCAAAAAGGGACTGGTAGCAAAACAGGCAACATGGGAGGATTAAGCTATCTTAGGTCAGGTGTGAGAAAAGCAGATACCCACCAGGAAGGCTCAGGTTTGGGTTTTGGGGAGGTGAGTGGAGCTGCGGCAACAGGGACAAGGAGCCAGACAGGCCGAGTGGGGCACGTTGCAACAGAGGCAAATTAACACCCAGCATCCCAGGAGCAGCTCAGCTGTTGCATCACCTGTCTGTAGGGCACTGTGTTACAAGGAACACTCCTGTGGGGTGGTACCTCACACCTTTCCAAAGGCTGGGAGATGGCTCCACGCCACCCAAGTTAACTCACAGTGAGAGGCAGCAGGCTTGGCTTTTTCAGGCCTCTAAGTCCAGAATGGGCATTACTCACAGACCTCCTTTTGCCAAAGTTTTGCATTATTCCTGAGACACTTCACCAGAAAATCTGAAGCTTCAAGAAGTAAAACGATGCCACTATAATGAGAGTGTATGTTAAATTTCATATCTTTGTTGAGAAATTAGTTAATAACAAATGAACATAAGAAACAATGACTTTTATTTTTGCCTAAACAGGGGGCAGAAGGGAAAGAAATCTAAGGTTATCTACTCTCTTCAAGAACACATCCAGAGAGAGAAAGCCCCTAACTCTTTATGCTTTTCCAGCTGAGAAACTTCTTGATAAATACATCCAGACATTCAGTCCTAGAGTACACCCTACATCTTTAGATTGTGTTCAGAGAGTAAAAAATGTCAGTCTGAGAAGATATTCCAGCTTTCCTATTTCTCCTCACATTTATTTATGCCCACCATATTTATCTCCAGTTTATATTTAAGGCAGGCAACTGGATTGAATTCTTCCATTTCCACTCTTTCCCTCCCCTCCCAATATTGATCCATGAGCAATTTCATCGTTTCCCATTGATTCTCCAGGCTCAGTCACCTCCTGGGCTTGGTCCCTGCTAAGTTGGTAACCCATGAAGGTTTAAACTGTATTTCTCAGCAGCGTGCTGACCTCATTCTGAGGTGTGTCCTCCCTCAGTGTACAGATGTGTGAGGTGATGAGTACACGTCGTGTACAGTCATATCTGGGATCCAGTGCAGCCAGCTCCTGATAGGAACTGCATCCCAGGGCAGTCGGCCCTGTCTGGGTGACAGAGGGTGTGGGGTGAAGAATGTTCTGTTAGAGAGAGGCTTCTCCAAACAAACAATTGGTGTTTGTGCCACGTGGGTGGGCTGCTCGGCCCTTTCAAAAGGCTTTCCAGAGCACAGAAGTGTTTCCAAAGCAGTGCTGTGGCTTTGCCTGGCAGCAGAAAGGAAGGGACAGAAAATTCTTCGTGTTGGGGGGACCCCATTAGCTAATTAACAAGAACGATGAGCTCAAGATCGTGGCCTTGACCACACCTTTGCCCTCTGGGCAAAACCTAGGGAACACAAGGGGACACAAGGCAGCTCATTGAGCTGCACTGTGCGTACGTGGAAAACTGCCACTGGAGCCATCTTTCCTTGTGCTAAAATATTTTCAACTTACTGAGAGAAATTTAATTCTTCCCATATACACATCAACAAATAACTTGATCCCACCCACGAATATGCAAACAAATGCATAAGTTATGCCAAGTATTTCTTCCTCTCGCTGCCAAGTAAGAAAGGGAGATTGTTACTGCGACTTCTGTTTCCAAATACTTGGGAGGTGCTCCAATTCTGCAGCGAGGGGGACTACATAATACCTAGGCTGGAGCTGAAAGAGCTCCAGCAGCAGCTCAAAGGCTGGCTGAAATAGCTGAGTGGTGAGATTCTCCCCCCAAATGATGTTAGCAGAGTTCTACCTTTAAGTGAAAGCACACATCCACCTCCTCGAGCGCAGCTACCTTGCTAATTGCAAACAGGCTGCAAACATCCCAGCTGCTGCCCCACGGCTTTGTTGGGTGTGCAGCTGAGCCCAGCACAGCCCAAAGCTTGCCCAGCTGCCCCCCTCCTTGCTCTGTTCTATTTTGGGCTGTGGCGAGGTGCTGGGGCCGAGCCGGTGGACAGCAGCTGGAAGAAAAGGCCGGTTGTTCGGCAGGGGAGGTGCGCCCTGTGACACGCTGTAGGAAGGATGTGTGCTTGGAAGATGTGCAGAAGTCATTAGGAGGGTGTGTGCAGCCCAGGGTGGGGAGACCCAGCCACAGGAGGAAGGAGCCAGGGAGGGGAGAGCAATGGAGGATGAGGGTGGAAGGAGCAGGGGTGGAGGGACAGAGACGAAGGTAGGAACTGGGACTACAAAAGTCACTGCTGGATGTGAAACACCTGAAGATAAACTCAAAGACCTCCTTTGGGGTGGGAATTGCTTTTAAATGTTGATTCAGTCACCTTAGAAGAACTAGACCTTCAGGCCCATATGGGCTGAACTAAATACAGAACCTGTGGTGAGAGTAAAATCTGTCAAAGTCATCTTTCTGTACCCTCTAAACTTTGTAGGGCTGGGATCAATTTGGCTCCAGAGTATTTAATACCACAGCTTCTCTAAAATGGTCTCACAGGGGTTGTTCCATTGCAGGAGGTGCCTTAGGTCTGGCCCAGACAGTGTCCTGAAGAGTTTCCTGGTCTGAGCTGGGAGCAGGTGGATGAATCATCTTTATACCAAATCTGGATTTCTCTTAATGTCAACAAAACAGCAGCTGCTCTTTTAGGACACCCCTTTGCCATACAGGGACAGCACAAAGAGGCGAACTCTGGCAGCCAGAGCTGGATTTGGCCCACAGCGTTAAAGGGAGCCTAAATCACAGAAGGGAGACTGTGCAGCAAAAACACCCAAGAGGGTGTGAGCAAAAGGCCAGAAATGAACCTTCCTGTTTGCTCTATGAGCTCCACACCTTCTCTGCCCCCCAGCTTAGCTGGGCCGGTGGCTCAGCTCCTGGTCTCCCTGGAACCACTAATTCAATTCCTGGCAGGATTGACTCAGCCCCTCTGTAATTTTGAGGCTGAAGGAAACTGTGAAACGAAAGATTCTGTGGCGAGGTGTTTGCCCCAGAACGCGTGGCCAAAATTGTCCTGATGCTTTTTGTACGTGGCGTGCTGAGCTGACTGGTCTCCTCTCACTGGGTCTTCATTCCTTCCAGTGTATTAATTACCTTAATTACTGCCTCAGTATTGCTGAATTAGTCACGTGTTTTGAGGGAGGGAGTGTAGTGTGTATTTACTGTCCACATCTTCAGTGAGTGCTGGCTGATGTAGTGCTGTTGCCGTTCCGGGCGTTACAATGATCCACACAGGCTGAAGATCTGCTCATTAAACCCAGCCATTAAAATTCACAGTAGTCCCTTGATTTCAGCTTTTCATGGGTTATTAGTTGAGATGGATTATTTACTCTTGGATATGAAAAAAGCCCGTGGGCAGTTCTTAAAATGATCAATCTGAAATGTCTGTTGTTATCTGTCAGGCTGGAAGTGTGTTGGATGGGATTTTTTCTTTCTTTTCTTTAAGGGAAAATAAAATAAACACGGGTGTCAAAATGTGACCCAGCCCATACTTTTTAAAACTCTCCCTTCAACTTTCTAGACTTAAAAACAACCTTATATGTTTTTCTTTTTTTAAACAAAATATTGCTAAAAATATTCTCCTGACCTGAAAGTTTTGACTGCCAATATTCAAGGCTTCAAATACGCTTTTATAGCCAAGTTACAAATCTGTGAAAAATAGATTTATCTCCTAAGTAGAAATTAACTTGAACTAAGCCAAGATCCACATGGTTCCTCTATGTTTCAGGACGAAATGTCAGTTGTTCTTCCTTTTCTCTCCCAGCTCTTGTAAAGGCTTGATATAGAGACAAATGCTGTTTAAAAATATGTCATATCTCAGGTTCTTAAAAGATAAAGCTCTCAACATAAAACCAACTCAAAGGACCTTATCATTCAGCTCTTTCTCTAAAGGTTTTCCATGCTCTAAATGAAATAATGAGAAGTAACTTCAGATGTTGCCAAATACAGTGATGAGTAAGTGGACTCCTGAGCAATCACAGCAGCAGCAGCAGCATTTAACTTGTTGCTCAGGAGTCCCTATAGTTGTGTTTCTGCAAATACAATTCCAGCCCTGTGGGACTGAGATTTCACTCTTTAGGTCTGTGGATGGGAACATCTGCATTACTCTTTTGACATTCTCCTTGGAGGGGGTGTCCTGGGGGTCTCACAGCCTGAATCCCCTTGGATTGCAGTGCTTTCCCAGCACATAAAGCCCTGCTCAGAGTGTCCCAGCCTAACTCATGTTCAATTCAGAATTCAAAAGTCATTCACAAGCAGCTTTGAGGCTCACACAGCTCTTGGGGGAGGCCTTGCACCCCTCAAGGCTCCCCAGGGCCTGCAGCAGCCAGGGCTGTCAGCTCTGCTGCCAAAACCCTCCAAGTTCAAAGAGGCTCCACCAGCAGCAAGCACAGAACTTTGAGCTGAGCTCCTGCCTTCCTCACAGCAAATGTGAGGATGAGGAAGGTGAAGGTAATTGATAGGGTCACCCCTATTAGACCCCAAGTGTAACTGGGAATGCCTGGGAAGGAGTACATCCATGGTGAATCCAACTCTCTCAGAGCCCCAGACATCCCAGCTCCCACCCATCTCATCTCAGAGCTCTCCTGCACCTCTCAGCCACCAGTGCTTCTGTTTTGGTTGCCTGCCACAAGGAGCTTTGTCCTTGCTCTACC
>VZRR01006242.1:77092-87107 GCA_013398015.1 Oreocharis arfaki | reverse complement strand
TTTTTTCTGGGTCTTCCTTCCTTGATCCCTTCATGCGTGTGGCTGCAATAACCCCCCCGTGCAATACCATATGAAGACCCTTCCCGACTCTTTGCCATCAATCCATTGTTCAAGCTAGCCGGTGTGTGTGAAGTTGTGTGTGTGTGTGTGTAAGCATTGCTAAGCGGCTTCATACTGGAGATGTTTCTGGAAGGTTGTGGCACCCCATCCATCCTCCCCCCACTGCAACAATCCAGTACAGCTTTGTGGTTTTTCAGTGTTTCCAGAGTTCCAGGAAAAGGTATCTGGGCTTCATCAAAGGCCTCCTCCAGGCTGGTGGTGTTCTCATAGAAGTCTCCGGCTATCTGCCGTGCTTGGGACATCTCCTCTCAGCCAGGACCTGGGCATCATAGAGTTTTTCCCCTGTGTGGCTCCTCTGGTGGACAATCCGTTCAGAGCTCATCCTGGGGCTCTTCCCACAGTCCCCATACTTGTAGAGTTCCCCAGTGCTGATCACCTGGTGCTGGATCAGCTGAAGCTCTTCCCACATGTCTCTACACTCGCAGGGCTCCACCAGCACGTGGTCCCTCTGGGCATTCTTGCTGTTAGGCTTGCTCAGGTGGGCTTGGCACAGGGAGGTTTCGCATGAGAGTTTGGTCAGTTCATCACCGAGGTTTGCTTCTGCTGCTCCAGAACACCTGCCTGACGCAGCCCCTGCAGAAGTGTGGCTGCAGCCCAGGGACACAGGGTCCTTATAAACGTCCAGATTTGCCACACTTTATAATTTCTCCTGTAAATCCATATTGCTGCTAATTCAGTTATACATCAGTTGTTTGCTTGCATATTGTTCATAGATTCTAACTGCTGTATGACAAATTTTTGTTTTGATGAGGCCAAGCTGGTTTGATGTGGAGTTTGGATTGATTTCTTCTCATGCTGCGTTGGAGATCTAACCATCTCAGGTGTTAAATTCTGTTGTATCTGACACTTTTATAGGAACACCCTGGACTCTGAATTTAGTTCTGTCAAATTTGAGTGATGCTAATTTTGAGTTCTGCTAAGTCTAAGTGTCGTGAGGTTTATATGAGGCTAGGGCTAAGTTCTGTTGAGGTTGATTGCTGTTAAGTTTATGTGATGCCAGATTAAATACTGTTAATTTGAAGTTCTGTTCCATTTAAGCTCTGTTAGGCTTAAGTTCTGCTGACGTTAATTTCTGACAAGTTTAAGTGCTGTTAAGTTTCAAGTTTCAGTGTGTTCAGTTTAGGTTCTGTTATTTTAATTTCTGTTAAGTTTAAGTTATAGTCAGATTAATTTCTGTTCAGTTTCAATGATGTTTACTTTGAGTTCTGTTTGGTTTATTCTCTGCTACATTTAAGTGACAAATTTGAGTAAAGTTAAGTTTGGCTTCTGCTGAAATATGTTCATTTGAATTGAAAGATACAGTTCTTTTGTTACAGAGATAAGACTGAACCAACTGAAACAATTATGATGAAGAATTGGTAAGCAAATGTTTAAGAATATATGGTAATAAGTTGTAAAACAATGTGAAGATTCAATTTGTTAGATTCTTAAATTCATTGAAAATTCTATAGATATAAATGTGCTGCATTGATCAATTGAGATAATTATTCATAACAATCTTTGTTGTTTCATCTTTCACAGGTAAGGCAGAAGAATGTCTAATAGTTCTAAGTTATGGACACTATTGATTGTGACCTGTTTGGTGCTTTCTTGCTTGCTTTTATTTTGCTTTATTGCCTTGTATGCATAGATGTGTGGAGAAGCATACTCTCTTTTTTTTTTCAGATTAAGTCACTGTAGATGTATTACTGATTCTGAATACGTTCTTAATATCATAGCGTGAATTCACCAACTATTATAAAGGGCATTATCCCTAAGATATTATTTGATGTTACACATATGCATTTCTTTGATTGTTTGCAGTTTGTTCATGGTATCATTGACTACTTAGCTGAGGATGAATGATAAAGCTGGTTGTTTTATAGACTTTCACATACTGTCATGTAGCTATCTGCAAGACGAGTCATTTTGGGAAGCTTTTCCAACTGCTATTAATAAAGGCTTGTTTGTAGGATGTGTTAGGGAGCCCTTCCAGTTAAGGCCTTGGCTCTGGCCAAGCCCTAGCCTTACCTGGTAGGGAAGCATGCCAACAAACCCAGGTATTTCTGCACTAAAAATATAACTGAGTCACTTTGACTTGCTGATTTGGACTTATGGAAGCTGGACCCCCTTTCGAGGTACACTTGGAGTCCTTGTCTAGGAAGGTTTTCCAGGTCCTCGTTGTGATACAGGGCTCGCCAGCTACTGCAGACTCTGAGTGATGGTACAGTATTTAGACAATTGAGGGTGTGTTGTTCTGAATCACTATCCTTTTGTCGTGTGTTAATGACTACACGTCTTACTTTGCTTATTTTTGCTGGGTGTGGATTTACTGTTTCATTGCCTGTATTTCCTTGCTTTTATGTTGTCTTCATGTTCGTAGTGACAAACGCGCTTGTTATCATAAAAAACAACAAAAAAAAGGGGAATATGGTCTCTCAGGAATATTTAGATAATGCAATATTTACACTAAAGTTTTTGCAGGCAGATCATCAATTTTGATCCCCAGCAGAGCAATACTGGTCTGAAGACTTGCATGTGTGGAACCAGTTTCTGAAAGGTTTTATGTAAGGATCCACGATTGGGTGTGCAGTGACAAAGCCTAGCTGATCTACTAACCTAGGGGAGAAGGCATGCATGTGTTTTAATGCCAACAGGTCTAACGTGGTTACCTGCCTGACCTGACAAATATCAATTGCTTCTGAGAAAATGAGGCCCAGTGAGAGGAAAAATGACCTAATCACCATCCAGCCCTCGTGGTCAAGGCAGGAATAGGGGTAGGACTTCCAGGAACATGGCTGGGCCTGGGAGCTTACGGAGGCAGCCTGCCAACAGAGGCCTTGTGTCCTACTGCATCTACCATCATGTTGTGTTCCTGCTGACCTTCTTCAGCTATTCCCTGTTCCATGCTTCCAGAGAGACATTTGGTAATGTCAAAGTCAGCATTTCCAGCTAATGGACTGCTGTGGAGGGCTGTGGGCCCTTGGTGCAGGAGCCCCTCTGCACTCCCTTGGAGGAAAAGGGTCTGAGTGCCAAAAGAATCTACCCAGAGATAAGCAGCCTTCTTCAGAGTCATGGCGAGTTCCCAACATGTCTTATTTTCCTTATGGTAATTACCTGTACCCTGTTGGCTAGTTGGTTCCTACCCCACCCCCTGCCCTTCCCATATAAACCCCTGCTTCTCCTCTTGCAGAGGGGAGTTCTCATCCCTGGCTTCCCCTTCACAGAGACTAGACAATACAGGCTACCTCTGTGGAACTGCCATATGAGGCTCCTGTCTCTCTGTCCCTGCGTTCACCTGGGTGTATTTCACAAAGAGCCGAATCCAAAGAGCTGAATCCGAAGAGTTGATATCACTTGTAGCAGAAAAATTGCTACACTTAGTGAAATCACCCATCGCTTAGGGGAGTTGCTGAAACTTCTGGAGAAGCTTTCCCCGGCGGGAGGCTATGCTCTAGGAAGATCGCAACATACCCGGGGTGGTCCGACACAGGACCCCCCGGAAGGCGGTAGACCTGCCTCCTGTCTAAACAGCATGGCTCCTGAGCTCCAGCCTTAAGAGTTTTGAAACAGTAGCCATCTATTTCCAAGTCCAGAAGAAGCAGCTCTCTCTCTGGGAACATTGGACACTATTTTTGTTTTCCTGTGCTGTGGCTCTCTTTGTGAGTAGCATGGTTGTTCTTGATGGGTTTTTATTGATTGTGATCTGTATTCCATGTATTTTATCATGTGACCAGCAAATGACCAGTAATAGTCTTAACAAGATGATGACTTTACAGGTGCAGGCTGTTTTGGCATTAGAATACATGAGCCCTTTGCATAAAAGACAAAAGAGGGGGAGATGTGATATTTAGGTAAAACCTTATAAAGTGAAGGCCTTGTTGCCTTTGTAAAATTATGGCTCAGGCCTGTTACTTCAGCTAGAGAAGGACCATGGGAAAGAGGCATAGCTGAGTTAGAGTTAGAAAAACATGCTGCGTGATTATCCTGTGTTCACCTAGTGGTGTGTGGTGATTGGTTAAATCAAGTCTGTTGTGCCTTAAAACTACATAAACACTAGGAGAGTGTTTAAAAGAAGCTGCATGATATTAAAGACAAGCATTTGCATTTGCCCTTGCCTGAAGCTGTCAGCAACCCGTCTCAACAGCGATAGTCTCCCACAGCATACTCCTGGAAAAGCTGGCAGCCTATGGCTTAGACAGGAGCATTCTTTGCTGGGTTAAGAACTGGCTGGATGGCCAAGCCCAGAGAGTGGTGGTGAACAGTGCTGCATCCAGCTGCCAGCCAGTCACTAGTGGTGTCCCTCAGGGGTCTGTGCTGGGGCCACTTCTATTCAATATTTTTACTGACGATGTGGATGAGGGTATTGAGTCTTTCATTAGTAAATTTGCAGACGACACTAAGCTGGGAGCGTGTGTCGATCTGTTGGAAGGTAGGAGGGCTCTGCAGAGAGACCTGGAGTGGTTGGATGGATGGGCAGAGTCCAATATGATGAAGTTTAATACGTCCAAGTGCTGAGTCCTGCATTTTGGCCACAATAACCCCCTTCAATGCTATAGGCTGGGGACGGTGTGGCTGGACAGTGCCCAGGCGGAAAGGGACCTGGGGGTACTGGTTGACAGCCGACTCAACATGAGCCGGCAGTGTGCCCTGGTGGCCAAAAAGGCCAATGACATCCTGGCCTGTATCAGGAATAGTGTGGCCAGCAGGACCAGGGAAGTCATTCTTCCCCTGTACTTGGCACTGGTGAGGCCGCACCTTGAGTATTGTGTCCAGGTCTGGGCCCCTCAGTTTAGGAAGGACATTGAGATGCTTTAGCATGTCCAGAGGAGGGCGACAAGGCTGGTGAGGGACTTGGAACACAAGCCCTATGACAAGTGATTGAGGGAGCTGGGGTTGTTTAACCTGGAGAAAAGGAGACTCAGATGTGACCTTCTCACTCTCTACAACTCCCTGAAAGGCGGTTGTAGTCAGGTGGGGGTTGGTCTCTTCTCCAGGCAACAACTGACAGAGTGAGAGGACACAGTCTTTAGCTGTGCCAAGGAAAATATAGGTTGGATATTAGGAAAAAGTTTTTTACGGAAAGAGTGATAAAGTACTGAAATGGTCTGCCTGGTTAGGTGGTGGAATTACCATCCCTGGATGTGTTTAAAAAAAGATTGGATGTGGCGCTCGGTGCCATGGTTTAGTTGAGGTATTAGGGAATGGGTTGGACTTGATGATCCTGAAGGTCTCTTCCAACCTAGTGATTCTGTGATTCTGTGATCCTGTAAATGAGAAACGCTTTGATGTTAAGAACCCCTGAGTGTAGCTGAGGCAGGTAGTGCTGAGAAGCGTACTGATAATGAACCAGAGAAGGACATATTGCCATCAGCTCCTGTTACTCCTAGAAAGAAGCCAGACCTGTATTTTTCCTTGAAACGACCCTTACCCGAATCTCTGGAACCCTCTGATACTTCCATGCTTAGCGGTGAAATGTTTGCACCGTGGGTCGGAGCCGCTGTGGCGGTGCCGCCGCTTCCCCCGCACCCAGTCTCTCCTTCCCCGGCAGTGGCAGCAGCTCAATCCCTGCATGAGCGGCTCCATGGCCCGCGGCGCCGAGGCCACACAGAGCGGTGAGTGGTGCTGCTTTCCCGCTGCCCGTCCGGCGGCAGCTGCACCTGGGGCATGGCCACGGGCGCGGAGCAGCCCCACCGCCCTGGCCCCCTCCGTGCACCACCGCTTCGTTCTCGCTGTGTATCACCCAGCCGCAGAGGGCGGCAGCGGGGGCAGGTCGGTCCCGGCGAGGAGACTCGGACACCTACACCGTGCGGGGGGGCCCGGGGGGTCTGTCCAGGGCTGCGCAGCTCAATCTGTGAATGTTTTTTCAACTAATGAAACTGAGTTGCAGAGAAATTGTCCCACTCGAAGGAAAGGACAGAACAGCTCTCGGCCTGCTGCTTCCCCACCCCCCCATGTCCGCGATATGGAAAAAATTACCACTGGAGTGAAGCCTGTAAATTGAAATTTGACGAAGATGGTAACCCTTTCACCCTGCAGCAAACTCTCACTCAGTGCCTTTTAACACATTCATACTATTTTTCAGCACATCTTGGAGAATACTAAAAATTTAATAACAGTGCCTTGATAGAGCTATTGAATGTGCATCAGCCACAGAGTCTTCACAGCATGCAAGTATCTTTAGAAACCAGTTAATGAGTTACTGTTAATATACTTGAAAGGAGTGAGGGACTTGTCATTACAAACAAGCTGTGGGCCTGCTGGTAGATACAACTAGCGCTGAGAGATAAAAAGAAACAATTGGAAGGATTCCACAGATTGATGAATGGAAAGAAAGAGGTTTGTCTTTACAAACAAACTGGAGGTCTGCTGATAAATGAAATTGGATACTGAGAGATGAAAGAAACAATTGGAAGAACCATAAATTCCACAAGAATTGGAAAAAGTAAAAGAGGGTTATACATTAGAAGGGAGTCTTAGGTATTAGGTGTTTCGGGAAGTCGGTACCTCTCGAGTACCTCAGCCAATGGGAAAAGAGAGAGGGAAATGCGGCCAGGAAATCAGGATAAAAAGGAGGCTGTGCCCTCAAAAAATTTGAGACACCCCAGGGGAATGCCCCATGGCCTCCCCCTTTATTTGAATAAAGTAACAAGACTCCTCCGTCTCCTTTTTGGACATAAACCTCTGGTGTTTGTGGATTAATTTTCCTGGCATACTTGTAATGGCAGGCCTGGATTTATAAACTTGCATATACTGTCTGGAAAGGAAAATTGGCAAATTTAGGTATTGTGATAAATACATATTATAATATTGGCTTTCTGCAACTGTTAAAATGGATGCTATATGTATAATGTTGAAGTAGCTTTGTTATTGTGATAAATGAGTGAATAACAAATGTTGGCTTTTGCATAAATGAATTTAACGTTTACAAATAACAATGTACTATGTAGAAATAGTGTTAAGATAAAATGTAGTTAAGTAGAAAGAATGTTAGAGTGAATTGTAACTTTGAAATAGTTGTAGTATGTACATAGTAATAAATGTCTTAAGTTGATAAACCACGGAGCCAGAGAGCAGGATGTCCTAGCTTACACTGTAACTGAAAACATTGATGTGTTCTGTTAATGTATTCTGTAATGTATTACTGTAACATTCCATTAATGTATTCTATTATCATCTTCACAAACTGATAAAGTAGGTGGGGCAGTGTTCACCTTGACTCATCCTTGATAACTCCCTCCTGGAACTATCTCTCTTTAATGGACAGTCAAGGACCCAGCACATAACTCATAGATAACTTGTTCCGGACTGTCTCCTGTTAATGGGCCCATCAATGCCTTGCCTTGTGACTCACCATTCCATTGTGAGATGCTCTGCCCAGGAGGAGGAACTGAGCATTCCCATCTGTATATAATCAGAGGTTTGGAACAGCACAAACAGCCTTTTCCACTGGACTCCCAGAGGACAAGACGCTACATCACTGGACCTTCAGGTGAAGAGCAGGCTCTTTTCTACAGAATCACCACTTCAACAGGACCACTTCATCTGGACTGCTACCAGCACCCTGACTGACAGGGTGTCAGTTTGTAATAATAACATGACCTCTGTCAGTGGTTTTTTGTACTTTTGCATTTATTGTATTTTATTTAATTTTCCCTATTAAATTGTATTTTCTGACATTGGAGTCTCTCACTGGTTTGCTTTCAAACCAGCACACTTTGGAACAAGCAAGAAGGAGGTGTGTATGTCTTTATTCCTCATTGCTACAATTTATGTATATATATATATATAGTACATAAAGTAAAAGTTTAGTTTGTGGACAAAATGAAATGGACAGCCAATCTAGTGTGGGGGTACATTACCTCCCGCATGTCCCTCCCGCCCCCAGGCTGCACTACGGTCAGAGAAATGCTTGTTAGGCTTCGGCCTTGATGGACAGCACCTGGACACAGCTCCTCTTGAGTGTATCAGGAACAGTAACTGCTCTCAGGAACTCGTGCTGTCTAATGAGCTCCTGCTTTTTTATGACTAAAGCCCACTGTCTTGTGGCCCTATAAACAGCGGTCCAAAATGGGACCCTTTGAGCCCTTCTGGGCCACAGAGGCTGCGACCAGCAACTACCCTCTGAGTGGGGCCTCTCAGTGAGTGAACTCTCAGATTAACTGCACTCAGAGAATCCCTGGACGACGATGAATCCTTGGCTGAGACCCCCAGCTTGTCGAGGCTCGATCCTTGGCTTGTTGAGAAGATGCAAAAGCATCTGAAGTGAGTATTTCACTACATTTGCGGGGAATTTTTTGCAGGTACCTTGTACAGACTCTTTATGTCTGTGTTCATGCAAGTGTGCTTAAGCTGTAGCAAATGTGGGAGAAATTCTGTTCTCCTACATTCTTAAGCACTTTGTATATTTAAGTTAGATAGGGCTGTAAGTAAATTACTATTGTAGTATAGTAAATCCTGTATGAGTCTTTTGCTGAATTGTTACATTTAAGTCACAAGTTAAGCTAAGTGCTGTTAAATTAAAGGTGCTGTTAAGTTTAAATGCTGTTAAGTGCTGTTGAGCCTTTAGGTCATATTCCTTTTTATGCTTACCCCTTCTATCCTTGTGTCACACACACACCCCCAGACACCCACACACCCCACCTCTACATAAATAGTGTACAGTTTATTTTGGTTTGGATTGACTGACTCTGGATTTTTGTTTGTTGCTTTTCCTCAGTGTGCCTTCACCATCTAGTAAGTAGTAGAGTGAACCTTGCAAATTATTAATTAGGAGTTAATTGCACATTGATAAAATATACATTGATGAAACAGACATGAGAAAAGGCACTTGTTAGAAGGAAACAGCAGTCACGCAATGCTCACAACACAGAGTCATATATGTTCCTGTGTTAGCCATCGCAGGGAGGGTTGTACACTCCTCCAATACCAGGTGCTGCTCATCTGCAGCCTGGGCATGGCCTGGCAGGGTGCTTGCCAGAAGATTCTTAAAGTTTTACTTCAGCTGCCAGCCCCTGTGATGGTGCAGGTTCACTCCCAAACTTTACTCTCTTGCATGCCACAATCCAGCCCGTTTCTCACAGGCCTAGCAGGGCTGTGCCAAAGGGAAGGTGCCCATTGGCAGCCTTGTGTTATGGTCCAGGATTACGGTCCCAGTGCCCTGTCAGCCATGCACTCTGAGCCATAGAGTGGAGTTGGCACAGTGCAGCGCCCACGTCTTCCATAACCAGCACCTGGGCTTGAGTGGGTGATGCCTTTGAGAGGAAAGCTAATGTCTTTACAAACAATTAGATGGGTGAAGGTATGGGTGTCAACACCTTTGAAATGGGCCTTAATGTCTCTACTAACTTCGGGCAGCAGGTTTGTTCCAGAGCCCGGACAGCTTGGCACCTGAAACAGACAAGGGGGTCTGCACAAGCCTGAACTTCTTTTAGGGGTAAAATGGCAGGTTCAAGAGGGGATATGTGGTAGGCGGTTCGGGAAGGCAGTACCTTCCTAGTACCTCAGCAATGGCGAAGGGAGGAGGGCACCATGTGGCTGGGAGTTTAGGACAAAAGGAGGCTTCATCTTCTGAAACCTTGGTGAAAGGAATGCAGAACTTGTCTTTACAAACAAGCTGTGGGTAGACAAGACTAGCACAATAAGATAAGAAAGACAATGGGAAGGATTCCATTGATTGATGAATTAAAGAGATATGCATCTTCAAACATACTAAAGGTCTGCGGACAAGGGGGGGGAGTTATACATTAGAAGGGAATTTTTAGATATTAGGCATTCCGGGAAGTCTGTACCTCTCGAGTACCTCAGCCAATGGGGAAAGAGAGAGGGAAGTGTGGTCGGGAAACTAGGGAAAAATAGGATAAAAAGGAGGCTGTTACCTCCAAAAATTTGAGAGACTCCAGGGGATGCCCCAGGA
>VZRR01006242.1:0-77029 GCA_013398015.1 Oreocharis arfaki | reverse complement strand
ATCCAGTTTTCCCGCCCCCCCCCCCCCCCCCCCCCCATTTCCCCCCTTTTCCCCCCAGTATGTTAATATTCATCACTTTATTCTTGGTGCAACGGCACGTATTTCCATCGCTCACGGTCTGGACACCCTCAACAGATGAGGTGCAGAAGAGCCACAACCCACCGCTCCCACTGCTGATACGCCAGCACCCAGCCGTCCCGGGAAGGGGCCGCCCGCCGCCCGCATCTCATCTCTACTGCGGCGCAGCTGGGAGAGGCTGGAAGGCTGAACAGACACCTCCCCACACCCCAAACCATCCTCACTTTCCCCCTCCCAAGGAAAGCCGCCCTGAAGGACAGCCGTGTCTTTCCCGGCGGCGGCTCCCGATGGCGCGCCCGCCCATGTCCTCGCAGCAGCGCCTCTGCAAGCGGCCGCAGCGCTCCCTCCTGCCCTCGGGGCGATGACCGCGTCCCGCACCGCTCCTCCCCGGCAGCCCCCATCGAGGGAGTCACCGCTGTGCCAGGAGATTCCCAAACCAGGGGACGCGGCTGCCGGCCGGGGGTGATGAAACCGGGCCATGTTCGGGTCAGCGCCGCTCGGTCCCGGCCGGCCAGAGCCGCGCTGAGCCGAACTCAGCGGGGCTGCAGTCTCGCTGCCCCGCGCCCGCGGGGGCAGCCCGGGGACAGCGCGGCCCAGCCCACGCGACAAAACCCCGGCCCGCCCGGTGCCCCGTGCCCGCTCCGGAGCGGCGATTCCAGAGGGATCCCGCCCTGTGCCCCGTGCCCGCTCCGGAGCGGCGATTGCAGGGGGATCCCTCCCAGATCCCGGCTGCAGCACGCCGGGGGTGATGCCTGCTGCTATGGCCCCGGCACGAGCTGTAGTGTCGCGTAAACCCTCATGGCCAGAATTAAGAGGGGACAACTGCGCACAGTCTTACGGTCCTCCGGGAGCTGGGAACGCCGGGCGGTGCGGGATCGGTCGGGGGTGCCGTCGAGTCGGGGCGCAGCGCTCTGTGTTGGTCTCGTCTGTGGAAAGGTTACCCGGCGCCGTGCTCTTTTGGGCCCTTATAGGGTTCTCCTGCGTGAAAACATTTATATTAATCATTTCTACTGTCAAACAAAAACGATGTTCTCATGAGAACTCGCTGCACTCTTAGATAAAGGCAAGGCCACGCAGGTGGAGTACTCGCCAGTGCTGAGCGGAAGCTGACAACAGACGCTTCGCTACACTTCGCTCGATAAATTCATCCTGAGGCCAAGGGATGTGTCCAGGATGAAGGACAACCAGGCTGTACATGCACTGCAGCGCACACTTGAAGCTGCCGAGCCAGGACAGCTGCTCTGTGCAGTGCTAACTCCTAAACATTCGGTGGCCTTCACCACTAGGCTGCCTTTATAATGTGCTTATGCATTCTATTGTCATTTCAGTGCATTCAAAAGCAGAGTTTAGCTGCTTTTGATGTATTCTTAAACAAGATATCCAGAGATTAGTATGTTTTCTTTATTTCTGCAATGATTACTACTAGGATTTTCTCTCTAGAAACATTTGTGCCAAACATCGTAATTTTGACACATTAGACTTGAAAATAAATTAATGCTTAGTTAAATACCAGCTAAATGAATGTTTTGTGCTGTCATAATATTTTTATTAGTTGAAAGTACAGCAGTTAGCAAAAACATTCAGGAGTTTGCCAGTAAAAATATGTTGACTGGGTTCTGCTTTCATTTCTGTGAGTGCGAGTAAATATTATTACCATGGATCTGTGAGAAGTTTATTTTGTTATGGCTCTTGCTGGAACATTAAGCTTGCCTTTGTTAGGTGAAAGCAGAAAAGATGTGAGCCTCTAAAGAGCACTTCTTTCATGAACACTTTTCATGAGTCTTCACATGTCTGAGATGACCTGTGATTCTGGTGGTCTCTTTAGTTAATTCACAGTCAGAAAGTGCTTCAATTAAAAAACACTCTGAGGTTCAGAAATGAGAAATCAGTATTGTCCTGTATGCTCCCAAGCATGGCATATGGAGCCCTCCTAATTGTTTTTTGTAAGGCACCTGTAGGTGAGTAGTTGACTGGGGGAAACACCATGCAAATCCTTGTACTATTTTGCAGGCCTTTTTTGTTGGAAGCAGACAACGTACTTATTTTTTAACCTCTTGGTGTGAAGGGGTTGCTAATCTGCATGGAGAATATTTTACTTCATGAATAGTATGATTTGTTCTGGAGCTGGTATATTTGCCAAATAAAATATTAATGTAACACCTTAACTATGTGTGGCTTGTGTTAGTGCTACTTTTGAAAATGAAATCTTGACAGCTCCCCATTTCTTTAAGATTGTCTGGACAAAAGCAAATACCTAAACAAACTCAGAATTTAGAAACAGGAGAAAAGACATATGAAAAGTATAATTGGACCAACTGGCTCTTAGGGGAAGCCAATATAGTTTCCCCCGAAATGGGGAATCCTGTGAATAAAGTTTAAGGATTACCTGAGTCTTGCAGCCACTCTGTAACCCATCTATTGTGAATCAACCATGTAGAGAGAAAGTTAGTAGTTGGAATAGATATGTTCTTAGATATGGAGCAAGGCCTATTTGCCCAGCCAGGATCCAGCCAGGGAAAAGAGCACAGAGATTTTCAGTGTGCACAATAAGGTGATACATAACAAGAATGCAAGCCAAATGTATGCAGTATAACAGTAACCTAAATTTTTTATTCTTGGGTGTAATACCTTTTCGTTCTCCTTCTCTAATTTGTGTGGTTAAAGCTTGCTTTTCACCTGGAACATCCTGAAATAGAGATGAAATAATTTATCATAGCCCTGGGAAGCATAGTGACAGTTCTATTCTGTTACCTCATTTTCGGACCACAGTTGTGTCACTTCCCATTAATTGTCACTGCCTATGGCAGCCTGGATTAGTTCTGCTGGGAAAATTTATGGTGTTAGGAGTCGTGACACTGCTCCCTTTCCAGGTACCCTCTTCCCTTGTCACCTGCACTGCCCCGGACTGACGGTCATCAGTGAAGGGAAGCCTGGCTCCAGCTAGGTCAAGCACAGACCCACCTCAGCAAATTATCTGGCTTGCAATTCAGCTTTGGGAAGTGATAAGCTTTCAGGATAGCAAAATTTATTTTTCCCCATATAGCTTTATTTTTATGTGTGTGTTTTTCCTCCCTCCCGTCCTCTCTAGCATTGTTGCGATGGCCAGCGTTACTTCATCTGCTAATTTCCTGCTGTCCTGAGCACTTACAGATGCTGTTCCCAGAACAGTACTTTCTCTGGACTATCAATTAAAGAGTCTAGACTTTCTAAGGTGATAGCAAAACTTTTTTGGCAGAGCAGGAGCATGTGAGAAGAGCAGTCTTGCTTGAGGGGGCTGTGGAAGCAGAGCTGCCCTCAGTGGGGGAACAAGCCTGGAGCTGGGGTGACCTTCATGCAGGTTGTGCCCTTCCTGTGGATCCTGGGTAAGGGGCTTATCAGCAGCCCCAAGTATTGCATGTGATGAGCCAGGTCCATCCAGGGAGTCTCACCAGGAGGCACACACAACTCCAGGGAAGGCCGCAGACCCACCAGGGACAGGTACATGCCCAGCCAGAGTTTCTGCAGGGGTCCCAGGCAGAGAGCATAGGAGGTCCCATGTGAGGGACCATCAGGGAATTAAAACCTGTTAGTGCCTGACAGAAATGTTTTTAACTGCATGTTTTTGTACATCTCCAGTTCTTTGCACCTCTTGTCCATCTCCTGGTGCTCTGGTCATCCTCACTGTGTAGAAGATAGTTTGCCTCTGGGCTGCTTCCTGGAGTTGGGCAACAAGTTCCTGCTGAGATCAATCCCTGGTGCGATGATGGGTGTGTTTTGATGCAGGGACTGCTGCCAAAAGTCGTTAGGAGCCACCCTCCAAATGGTTTTTCTGCCTCTCCCTGCAAAGTTTCAACACACCATCAATGCAGGAGGGAGCTGGTAGTTTAGATACAGTCAGAGATCTTGTCCTCTTGTCCCTCTGCTCATGGGCCAAGATTTTAATAATGTACACTGTGGAAGAAGTAGCATGTAAGTTAATATTGTGGATAATTCTAAAGCAGGTGCTTCAAACACCTTGTGTCTGCAGATCATTTTTAGCTATCTGCTCTAGCCAGCTGGGTCAAGCAATGTCCCTGTGTTGACGAGGCCAAGCAGCCCAGGGTATCCACAGATATATATAAAATGTTCATCGATGATTTAGTCATGTACATGTAAGTTTCCCCAGGGTGATATTCATCTAAGATAAAGATTTAACCTTTAATTTTTTTGAGGTTTTGTGCTGTTCTATGACTTGCCATGGTAGCATTAGGCAAGGGAAAAAGCCTGTGGAGAGTCCTAACTGATCTTTAAAACAGCCTAAAACTACCAGCTTTTGTGTTTCCCTTTCCAAGCCTGTATTTTGGCAGTGGTTCTGACACTAATAACTTTTGATAGGTAAAACAAGTAACGTTTGGGCACATTTAGCTTAATAGTTCCCTTAGTGTAGTCTTGTCATGGAGCTAAACTTGTTTGTTGATAAATGCAGCTATCAGAGCTGAGACAGAGACTTCTGTGAACTGCTTTATTTTTCTCTTATTCCTTCAGGGGCTTATGATGAACAACTGTAGTGCTTATTATACATTAGGTTATTTCCTGCTTTTCTATCACAGGTGCCTTGCCATTAAGAGTTTCATTCAGTACATGATTTCTATGTAGTGTTATAGAGCTCTAAAGTTTTGTTATTTTACCTGGCTTCTTACTGCAACAGAGAACACCGTGCTCCGTGGTGGTGTATGACACCACGGGATACATACAGAACTTCTATGTATGGATACTTATAGAACTCTGACTGTAGTTTTTCCATATGTAAAACATTGCTTTCTAAATCAGGGGATTTAGTAGCATCGTGATTATAAATTAGATTTACTTTAAATGCATTTGCTTAACCTTTTTGTTGTTGTTGTTGCTGTTTTGTTTTGTTTTGTTCTGTGTCATTCATTTTTATGGTGTGCTAAGGCCACTTTCATCTCAGGATCTCAAAATGCTTTGCATGTTCACAGGTAGGCAAGAAGTCATGCTATGGTTTGTAGTTCTGGAAATGGAGCTTGATCATCCTTGGTCATTCTGAGTAAGGAATAGAACCAAGATAATATCCTGTTATTTTTCTGTGTGACTTTGTTTTGACTGTACAGAAGTGGTAAGCCTATCTCAACTTACTCTGACTGAGGACTTAATGAAATTAGTACCAAATGCTGCTGACTATTTGCAGAGATCATAAGAATATTCTGTAATGGCTGTAGTTTTCTTGCAGGATATTTGTAGGCCACATTCTTCTTTTCTTTTGACAAATTTATTTTTGACAAATTTATTCTTTCTTTTGTGGGGTCACCTCTTGCACTCCACAAAACAAAATTTTTCCTGGAATATTATCAAGTTTTGCATGGTTTGATGGCTCTGCATGTTTTCCCATCAAACATATCTGTTTGCCAACATGTATCTCTGGATAAATACAATGCTTGCACCTGAAAAAGCAGCACTGGCTGATGTGGAATTCAGACCAAACTGAGCAAATGTTGCTAGGAAGGGGAGAGTGCTGCTATACTGCTAAGTAGATACATAGAAGTATATTTTAAAATCCAAAACTTCAATTATTTGTTTTTCCTACCTGGAAGCTGATCCTTCTCCCCTGACCTTGGTTTCTTACAGCAATGATAGTTTAAATACTACATAATGCAGAAATGTCATGGGATATGAGACTTCTGCAAGTGTTATGTGCAACTCAAATCTCATTCTTGCAGAACAGCCCCAGAATCCCTTGTGGAAAAAAATTGAATAAGAAGTATAATTACTGGTGTTTTTTACACATGCAGACCCAGAGTTTACTCAGTACACATACTGATCAAGAGAGCTTTGCAGCTAGAGATAAATTCAGGTATAACCATTACTTCTTCAGAACAACGGGCTTAGAAAATCTAGTGGTTTAACTATCAGTTATTGGAAATACCTGGTGGCTTACTTACATGGATGGGCTGTAAATCACTTTTGGCATCTTTGTCTTTAGCATAGACATCCCATTAGGAAAGTTGTGTTCTCCTATACATAGAATGAAACAAACAGACATGGAAACCCTACAGCATTTTAAGGCTCTTATTTTAAAAAAAGTATTTATGTGTCTGACAAATCATAATTCCAACAGCACAAGATGGGCTGAAAGGAAAATTGCATTTAGGAACTTCATAAAAATATTTAGAATGATTGCGTAGTTTGGGTTGGGAGGGACCTTAAAATTCATCTTGTTCCAACCCCCTGCCGTGGTCAGGGTCACCTGTTTGCTAGACCATGCATCTCAGAGCCCCATCCAACCTGGCCTTGAACACTTCCAGGGATGTGGCAGCCACAGCTTCTGTGGGCAATCTGTGCCAGGGCTTCACCACCCTCACAGAAAAGAATTTCCTCCTAATATCTAATCTAAACCTACTGTTGTAGGAGTGCCTTACCAATTCCCATGTGAATAACAGCAGAGGAGCAGGGATTGTAATTCTGACATGATGAGGACTGAGTATTGCCTGTCTTAAGCTTCTGACCAGTCTGATATACAGGAAAATGGCAGATGTTTCTCTGGTGTTTATAGGAAGCCTGTTTTGAGGTGTGGCATTTTAAGATGAGTCCTGCTTAGGCTGATCTGTAAATAGTATTGAAGTGGAAGAAAGAACGTTGCAAATTACATGAATTTATCATAAAGCTTTGCAATAACCAACACAGTAAACACATTTTCCTTTTCTGAGCAAGTGTGGCCAGTATACATCTACTCATCAAAATGTTGTACACAAAGAAAAGCATATTTCTTGTCTTCTGGCCTCTTGCTTTCTGATTGCATAACTTTCCACCTTTATTTTTTTCTTTCTTTCTGTCTTTCTTTCTTTTTCTTTCTTTCTTTCTTTCTTTTTTTCTTTCTCTTTCTCTCTTTCTCTCCTTCTCTTTCTCTCTTTCTCTCTTTCTTTTCCTTCCTGCCTGCCTTCTTGCCTTCCTTCTTTCCTTTATCTATGAATCATTTTCAGAGAGAAAAACTCTTCTGCAATGTTTTTTACATTATTCCCTTTTGATGATTCATTGTCACGCAGATGCTATTATTTAACTGCTGGTGCATCAGAGGTTCAACTTGATCTAAGTTTTTGGAACATGAATTTTTTTTCTAATAGCAGGATGCTATCAGGATCACTTTCTCCTTTGTCATATAATTTCTCTGAAAAGGTCAACATGACCCTATCTTCTGGGCAGAATTCTTAAAATTATAAATATGTTGGTCTAGTTTTAAAACAAAAATCTTGTTTGGCAGAAAAAGCATGACCTTAACAGTCACCTTGTTGGGATCTGAAAATGGGGGCTTATGTGGGTATGGATAATATGGACATTACCTTTGAAAAATCCATGTTTAGAAAGCCTCTTTCAAGTTACAGCCAACTTTTGCACTTGTTTTTTATCAGTTTTGGAAAATATTCTTTAGTAAATACAGAATGCCTGTGAATTTACTGGTGACAAAATGCAGGACTGAGTCAGTAATGTAAGACAGCACAGTTCTTCTGGCTCTAAGCCACCTTGGTTTACAAAGTCAAGGAACGGATTTCTGCTTTTAAATGATCTGTAATTTTCCTTTCTTTTTAATATATGATTTTTTAAAAAAATGCAAGCGTGTTAAATAGCACGTCTTTTGCAACCTGATTCTGAGAGTATTTCCCTTATTTAGGTAGTACCCTTTAAAGTTACCACAAAAAAGCAGTGAGAAACTGGAAACTGTCCCTTGGTCTTTTCACATCCACAAACAAGCCTTTCTGCTCAAAAATATTTTGACAAATAAATATGCTATTTCATATACTCCAGTATTTCCTGTTGGACATTTGCTATGTTGACGCAGCAAACTGTGTCCTTTTCAGTGTAGCAAATAATAAGAGAATTGTGTAGTTTAAAGCAAAAGCAAAACACTTGCTGACTTTGTTGGGCACCCTAAGGCCCTTGCTTAGTAAACACATTTTTCAGAGGAAGATGTATTCACATTTTATAAAAGTTACATCACATTATACTGATATGTTAAATATAAGTCAATTTAGAAATGTGATTTACCACAGCATACATTCACAGAAATATTTTTAAAATAGTTTATGTTAGAAAATAAGCTGTATAGCCAGACAGTACTGCTGATAAATGAAATATGGTGATACTATTTCTGAACGCCAGAAAAGTATTAGAAAAAACATATAAATCCAATGATTTCTTATTGCTGATTTTATGGATTGGACAATTACAATTCCAGGTGTATCTCTGGTGAAAAAAAAGGCTGCTCAAAGGTAACTGAAGATCAAACATCATAATAAATAATAAACTCTATTATCATTATAATAATACATTCAGTGATGAAAATTTTCTTGCTGTCCTGCAGCCCATTTGGCTGCCTGAATCCTGCTCCAAATCTCAGATAGGAAAGAGTATTTATTGCAGTAAGTGACAGCAGACTGTCAGAATGACAGGTTGCAGGAGTGCTGACGCATCATGTAGATTTTTAATTTTTTTTGTGAAAGAAAGAGGAAGGAACACCTGTTAAAATAGGAACAAGTCCAGAGGAGGCACTAAGATTATCAGAGGGATGGAACACTTCTCCTATGAGGAAAGGCTGACAGCATTGGGGTTGTTCAGCCTGGAGAAGGCTTTGGGGTGATCTAAATGCAGCCTTCCAGTATCTGAAGGGAGCCTACAGGACAGATGGAGAGAAACTGTTTACAAAGGCCTGGAGTGACAGGACAAGGGGGAATGGCTTCACACTGACAGACAGCAGGTTTAGATTGCATATTAGGAAGAAATTCCTCCCTGTGAGGGTGGTGAGGCCGTGGCACAGATTGTCCAGAGAAGCTGTGGCTGACCCTGGATCCCTGGAAGTGTTCAAGGCCAGGTTGGATGGGGCTTGGAGCAACCTGGGATAGTGGAAGGTGTCCCTGCTCGTGGCAGGGGGTTAGAACTGAATGATCTTTAAGGTCCCTTCTGACCCAAAGCATTCTATGATTCTGTAAAGCAGAATTTACTGTCAAGGAAGGGTTGAAGCAAAATGTCCTCAATTTTTTGTTGCTTTTAGCTTTTCTTCATGATCTCTTCTCATGGATTAAAAAAGCTCTCAGCCCTCATTTTTAAAGCAGTCCTGTGAAGTTCCTACCAAAAACAATCATGAAAAAAAAGAGAGAAATCCATTGCAGGGGAAAAGTTCAGCTGGACCTGCTGGTGTTTAGGTGGGGTTAGTAAGAGGGCAGATGCGTGTTTGTGTGGATGTTATCCATGTTGGTTGCTTAACTTGTAACTGGAGAAAATTGGGGAAATGTGAGTATAAACCCGACTATTGAAAGAACTCCCCAGGAATAACAGAAACATAGAATCAATTAGGTTTGAAAAGACTTAAAACCATTGAGTCCAGCTGTTAACCCAGCACTGACAAATCCACCACTAAACAACGTCTTTACATGACACGTCTTTTCAAGGATGGTGACTCAACCACTTCCCTTTCCCCATGGCAGCCTGGTCCCGTGCTTGATAACCCTTTTGGTGAAGAAAATTTTCCTAATATCCAATCTAAACCTCCCTCGGGGCAACTTGAGGCCATTTCCTTTAGTCCTATCAGTTGTTAATTGGGAGAACTTGTTTCAGGGGTAGCTAATGCTGATGGTACTATTGCTAGATTTGTTTGGAGATTGTATTAACTTTCACTGTATGGCTGTTCAGTTCCAGAATTTTGTTGTGGCTAGCATTTTCTTGTCTTGTCCAAGCAAATTCAGTCAGTTAATGAGATATAGAAATAATTTCAGAAGTGTTCTCAATCCTTGCCTGTCTGTGGGTGTCCAAATGCACATATGAATATGGAAAAAGCTACTTATATTCAGACGTGTCAGCAAAAGCTATCAAACGTATGTTGCTTGAATGGAAGGTATTTTGTGTTTAAAAAAAGAAAAGTTAAGTAATTGATAGAAAATCAAAATTACACTGCCAGGTATCATGTATTTCACGTAACATAAAAGTGTTTTGAGTGTTTGGCATCAATTTTTGATCTCAATAGCACTTCAGGAGATTCTAGATGAGATGAGTAGCTGTTGTCTTCTCTTTTCTGACATGTGACACAAAGGTTTGTTCAGGGTTGGAGCCATCATGTGAGCAGGAAGGAAATTCCTGCGTGCTAATAAATTCTAAGCTGGTCTAAAAAACCTCTTCAGTATTTGTAAATTGCTCCACTTTCTTCTCTCCTGGAGTAGAGAAGAGCCAAGAGGACTTCAATATGATGCTGAAGGATTGTGCCTTTATTCCTACTTCCGCCTAAAAAAGCTGCAGTCTAGAAAGAGTGTGGAAGATAAAAAACCTAGCACTTATTCTGTGCACTTTGTCTCTTACCTGGCTAAAAAGGAAAATATTGAATCATATGCAGAATTCAACAGGTGTGGGAGAAGTGTGGGGAACATGGAGGTGAGGAAGGACAAGGAGCACCAGTGAGAGTAGGGCTGTAGCTCAGAATTGAATGCAGAAAGAACAGGGGAGAAATACAGAATTCTCATCAGCAAAGTAGCAGATGCTAATTCTTTATCTGAGCAGAAGCACTAGGTGTTGGGAGAAAACCCAGTAGATTTTATCACTTTGTAAATGCCTCAGTTTGAAAAGGAGAATTAAGCTCCCAAGACAATGAATTGAACAGATTCCATCATGAACTTGGTGAGAGGCTGCACATTTTAAATTTTGTTTTTCTTCTAGAAGTTAGTGTTGCTCATTAAATTTCCATAGTGAACCAAATGAGTCCCTGAAACAAACGTACCCCCAGGAAGTATGGAGCTACTTGTATCAAGAATAATTGACTATATTTTCACTCAAATGGCCTGAGTCGTCAGATAAAACTCTGATGTCATTGTTGTAATGTAAATCTCTTTTAGATGAAATACATACCTCAACATATGGAATGTGAGTATTTTAGATTTAAGGAACAGCTTTGTTGCCTTCCAATTGCTTTAGGCACTTTAGTGAAGGAACTTTTTGCCTTTTCCTAGGCTCTTGGCAGGTTTCTTCTGTTCTTTTCCCCAATAAAAGAGACATCATATTCAGAATCATATTCCTGCTAGCACAGAGCCCTTTAGCTCCCATCATTTCTATTTATGTTTGCAGAGGAATGTGTATGCTGGGGCATGGTAGAAATTGTTCCAAAACCCCATGTGACTGGAGTGCTACTTGTACCATTTTTTTTTGTTTGTTTCCAGAGCTTAGTGTGAATATTTGGGTTTGGTTTTTTTTTTTTTCCTTAGTTAATTGCTCCTGAGCTTTCTGATTAGCACTTTCTATATCCTTTGAATGTCTCTTCTAGTTTAACTTTTCTTGCCTTTCCTGTGGGTATTCAGGGTATAAAACCAGCTTCTGGGGTATCTGTCTGTTCTCCAGACTGCATGCTGAAGAATTATATTACTAGTCTCATTTTCAGCTTGTTTTCCTTTTTCTTTTTTTGTCCCCTCTATTAATTTCTCCTTTCTCTAGCTCACCTTCTTTTTATATGATTGTTTTGTTTTTATTAAGAGCTGTATATAACTTCTATCAGCATTTCATTGCCTAGTGCTTTTTCTTCTTCTTTGCCTTCTTTTCCTATGCCTAATGTAAGCTCTGAACCTAAATAATATTAGGACTTATTTTAATTCTTCACATCCCCCAGAAATGATGCACATCACGGTATTGAGGACCCTTCAGCCCTTCCTACTGTTTAACTACATTCACTGAGATTTTATTTTTGTTTTGATAGTGTTTTGATTATTTCCTGTCTCCTCTCGCCCAACTCAACCTTTCCACTAATTGTGCTGGATTGTGCTCCTCTGAAACCTGTAGCCATCAGATACAAAAATCTGCAGGGTTATTGTTTGCCCGGTATTTAATACCGCTTGACTCTTATTAATCAGTTATGTTGATTCTCATTTCTGATATTTCATACAGGGAGTCAGTTTGTTAATCTGTATCAAATTTATTATTAATTGGACTCTTAGTTCAGTTATAAAACTTAATGAGTCAGTCTGATTTAAACAAAAATGGAAGGCTTGGAAGAGTATTTCTGAAAAACAGAGCCACAGTGATAATAAAGAAGGATTTTTCCACATTCATAACCATCTTAGCAGTTCCCTACTGGGTAGCATCACTTCCTTGATGGCCTGAGCAGTGCTGGTTGGTTGCTGAGATAGTGGCTAATGGAGAAAATAGGAGTTCAGTGCAAGATCAGGGACTCCTGTAGAAAAGGAATGAGCTCATGGGAATCTATGAATTCACTAAATGCCTTTCCATGTGTTTGTATTTCTTTAATTTTGTCAGCCTCAATGGTAGAAGCAGGGAAGATGAGGACTTTCAGATTTGCAGGCAGCCCGAGCGTTGGTCCAGGGTCCTTGAGGTTGTCTTTCCCTTTTCCATGACAAAGGTGTTGAATCATGATAACCACAGACAGAAAGTGGTGACCCCGTGTGGAACAGTCCATCACTCAGAGCGAGAGGGTGAACCTCAGCCCCATTGCTGACTCCCATGGACTGTGTCTGCAGAAGCAGCAAGGACAGTTCCAAACTGTTCTCCGGGCAGAAAGAAGGATGCAAAGGAGTGTGGGGATCCTTGTGCTCTGGTGGATGAACCACATGCATGCTGAGAATTAAAGTGTGCTTTACTCTCTGCTTTGTCATCTACCTGGAAGTTTTTTCTGGCCCAAGGGTTCAGAGTGTGAAGGTCCCCCTGTCTTTCACTCCCTTTATAGCCTACAATAGCAGCAGCATCTGAAATTTTCAAGGGAAAGAGGTGCTTGAAAGGCTTCTCTGACTCCATTTTTCACGCTTTAGGGGTCACCTCATGAAGAAAACATTTTTCCTGCTCTCCGAGTATTTAGGCCTTGTCTTCTCTGTTTTCCAAAATTTTGTTCTGTGGAAATGCTGTTCTGCTGACTTGCAGGAGTCACCTATGGGTGTTATTGCAAATGTACTCATATATGTATGATCTCAGTTTCTGTCTCTGAAACTTATTTTAAGCATTTTAAGCCTTCTTTGTTGACCCTGTTGCTTATAGAAATTGCCACTATATTCTGAGAAGGTTTCTGGCACTAAATAAAGAAATTACTTGACTCTACGCACAGTGAGAGGGAACCTCGGCCCAGTCAGTAAGGTGTTTCCACCTTGACAATGTGTTTGCCCGTAGGTTGGAGCTTCCTTTATTTGTGTTGAAAAAGCACAAAAGAAATGTGCCTCAGGATTGTGACAATGGTATCTTGCTGCCCAACTTGTGGAACTTTTGACTAATGCCTAGAGGAGATATTGGGGTGGATATATTTCCTTAGGAGTTCTCTGCTCATTTTGTCTTTCACTGTGTGTGACCACCTCCTTTCAAGGGCAAACAAACTTGGCTGTCTTTCTGACTCACAGCTGCTTTTATTCCTAAGTTTTCTTTGAAAGAGAGATGAGCAGCTGGAACACTGAGCTTGGACGTTGCTGCTCTGCTGGAGAGAGTGGACCAGGGTGTGGGAGGAGTGAAGAACTCTCCGGGCAGTTTGGGGCTGCAGGTCTTAGTCAGTTCTAAGCCATCTGTCAGGTGAAGCCAGGAGCAAGGGTGAGTGTGGGTGGCCATCAATACTCCATGGCTTGACAGTGAGGAACTGGTGATGTGGAGGTAGAACGGAGGAAGGGGTCACTTTTGGTAATGGGGAGGTGATGAGGGCACTGGGTCCCTTCTGCCTTGCCATCAGAAGTGACTTTAATGTTCTTGTCAAACCATAGGCTCAGAGCAATCATTCCCTGTCCAGTTAAGGCTAAGCCTCATTTGTGGAAATTGATGCTGTTCTGTGCTTCACTAGAAAACTGGTATTTTTCTTTCCTTTGGGGTATAACAGTTTTACTTGTGTGTGACTTCAGCTGTGTAATTGTATTGAAGTGTGCAGCCAGTCTGGTCACTTCTGTTTTGTTTTGATTCCTTGGGCAGTAGCAACTGATTGCTGCAGAATCCTATTCCAGGTGGCACTGATTTATATATTTCAAGTAATATACTTGTGCTGAGACGCAGCATGGCAGGATATCTGCCATGAGTCTCTAGAAGGGTTGGGGGGCAAGAGGCTATAGGGACAGGAAAGCAGGGGTCATATCAGCAGGAGAAGGCTGTCTTATTACTATTTGTTGCATATTGGGCATAGAAAAGTGCAATGGGAGTGTTCTCTGGCTGCAATAATAGCCTTAAATGCACTGAAAAGTAAAAGCATTATATAGAAAGTGGGGGAAAAGGACACAGGTTTAAAGAGTGTATAAGTGACTAACACAAGTAGATGCCATAAAAGGTTAAACAGAGAATGATAATGGGTGATATATCCCTAGACAATATATTCCTGTTTTATCTTATGCTTGTGCACTTGGGCTTTTTTGGGACTGGCTTTGTATTTAAACATTGCCTGATATGTGGTGTGTGTGACTTTGTTACTCAGTTTTGCTTTGGAAAGTCTGAAGACTTATGTGGATTTCACTATTAAACTTGCTGTTTTGCAGAGAAGAATTCCACAGTACTCTGGCAGTCATAGCAAAATGTGTTGCCCAAAGAAAATGGCTTTATTGGCAGATTGTCACACCACCATTGTAATTTTTATGCCTACATCCTTGCCTGCTTACAGCCACAGTGAAATATTTAACAGTGTTTATTTATGAGCAGTGTTTAATAGGTTTGAGAGTGAAACACCATGGAAAATGGTGAGGCAGGAACACAATTTCTTTAGGTCGTGTCTACAAGACAGTTTCAGTTTGAAACACCAGGCATTTTTTAAACAGATATTTCAAAGAGAGATTGTGAGGCAGAGTGGCACCCAGCAGGCAAAATAACGAGTTCACAGTCTGTGGCAACTCATTTGATGGATATTTTGGTTCTGGTGATCAGATATTATGCAAACTTTGAAGGGAAAAAGGAGATTTTATGGGATATGGAAGACACAAAAAATGATGATGCCACAGAGATTTATGCTAGTTCTTTAATTCTGTAGTAATACAACCCAACAAACTCAAGAATCTTACTTTGTGAGTGAATATGCATCAGATGCAGATACCTGGATTAAAAAACAATGTTCAGATCAGTTTTGATTAGAACTGCACTTTGTATTATTAGAATGTGATGGATGTATCTGTATGAGGAGGAAGTTCACAGTTATGTTTAGTTTTCTCCTCTGAGAAATTTATAACCGAAGCATTAGTCACCTACCCAATCTCCAGACCCTTTCAGGATATATAAATAAATATAGTGTAATACACAAGCAGTAAAATTTATGACTATTGATTGATGCCACTCACGTCTCTTGCTTGCCATGCTGAATAGAGGGTAAAGAAAACAATTTCTTAAAACATGCACAATCTCGCTTCTTTCCATAGACATGTAGTAGCAGTAGGCTAAATCCTGCAGCCTTTACTCAAACTTGTTACCAATATGATGATTAAATGAAGAAACTGAGATTTTCACCTCTACAATGGAGCTAGTTCCTCCGTGGAAAACCTGTCGAAAGCATACATACTTTGAGTCCTGAGAGTCAGATAAAAGTGTTATTTCTTGTGCTGGTGAGTCTCTGAGATGCATCTTGGTCTCAAAAATGCCAAAGTTAGCTCTACTACCTATGGAATTCCCTTTACCTTAGCTGTTCTCTATTTTCACTTATGTCTCTGGGATATTTTCCAGGCTGCTGATTAGGTGCCTCCTGAGTTGCATCATGCTATCCTTCATTTTTTCATACCTTCCCTGCGAGGCCAATGACCACAATATTAATAAATTATGCTTCTTATCTCACTCTTCCCCATCTCCCAAACCAGGTAATAACATATGTCCTGATTTAGAACTGTTTTGATATTCTTATTTTTTTGGCAGTCATCATAGAGAATTTTGACAAAAAGAATTTGTTGAAAACATAAAAATAAATTTTGGTATTAGTTCTGGCTGTAGGATTATAAAAAATCAAATGTTGGGTTAGTTGGCCAAGGCCCAGCAGAAACTGGAAACTTCAGTGTGTTTTCCCAAAAATGAAAAGCAAAGGGGAAATTCCTATTTACCTGAAGCTGCAGAATTTTGTCCTGTGCTGTGTTTGCTCATGTGCGTGCACACAGATATACACAGAGTGTGAGTGAAATGGTCTGAATGCCAAGGCTCTTTTGCTGCTGCCGTGCTGCAGAACTCTCGCACATGTCAGGTTTGCTCTTATTAATGATACAGGTGATCTGAAACAACACTCTTTTGGGGTTTTAAATTGACAGAAGTTTTTTCCTGGTTTACAAGTGTTTCTCATTCTAGCCAGGTTTTTTAGGAAGAAGCATTTGGAAAATGCTCTTGGGCATGTGGTGGGATTCTTGGAGCTGTCCTGTGCAGGTCCAGAAGCTGGACTTCAGTGATCCTTGTGGGTGCCTTCCAACTCAGGATATCCCATGATTCTGTGATTTGTACTTGATAGTGAAATTAACATAGTTGTTACTTTTCTGAAGAATAACAGCAGAAATATATGTGCCCTCTAGTTTGTTAAATGAGTTATGAAATACCCACCTGAATATGTGGTGGAATGCTTTTGAAGGACAGTACTGATTCATTAAGGTTGAAAACTTTGATACAAGTCTGTGAAAGTCTCTGTGACTTTTGGCCAAAAAATTTTTTTAAGCAACAAAAATATATTCACCCTCTTTTTCAAAATTTTGGTTTTGACCTCAGTGTTGGAAACCTCTTTTGTACTATGTTGCCTGGTGTGGTCACTAGATGAATCCATGTTGTTTCTGCATAGCTGCTTGATTTGTAAAAGCCAGACTGTCCTTGGGACTGGGAGCTTGTGTGAAGCTGTGTCTGTCTGCAGATTTGGAAAACATTCTGTTATCTTTTCCCCTGGCTGCTTTTCCTGTCTGTGCTGTGTTGTTTTCAAAGCAATGTTTAGTTCACTGAGTCTTTCCTCCCCTCAAACTTTCCCAAAACAAGAAGGGGAAAGAAAAAAGGAGAAAAAGTAATAGTGCCTTCAGAAGGAGGAGATTTGCTTGTTATATAGGACCACCTGTCCAAGCATCACTTCCTAGAGGCAGCCTGTAACCTCCAACAGTGCGGAGGAAGGCATTTGAAGTTCAGGTTCTTTTGTGCTGTGCTCTGCAGTGAGAGGGGAAACATCCCTCCTGGTGGGAGTATTCTCTCTGGAAAAACTATTGGGAAGTTCTGTAGCACAGTCCCTAGTTAGGATGATCTGTGGGCACATCTTTGCTGAGGATTCTGGGGTGTAAAATGATGATGAAATTAGGGAAGTGCTGGAAGATGACAGGTGGGTCCCTGCAGCATCTCATAAGGGACAGGAAAGTACAGTAAAATTACTGTGTCTGCTGGATTGAGGCCTGAACTTGTGTATACTCTTCTAGAGACATAGGGATGTCTTTCTTGCAGCACACTGTTCTAGAAAAAACCCTGTCTTAATTATCTTCCAGGGTACAGCTTCCTTTCAGACATTAAGGCTGATGCAGCTGAAAGTGATACATACAAAGCTGTGTAAGGGGAGGTTTAGGTTGGGTATAAAGAAAAGGCTCTTCACCCAGAGGGTGGTTGGGCACTGGAACAGGGTCCCCAGGGAAGTGGTCACAGCACCAAGCCTGACAGAGCTCAAGGAGTGTTTGGGCAATGCTTTCAGGCACACGGTGGGGTTCTTGGGGTTGTTCTCTGCAGAGCCAGGAGCAGGACTTTGCTGATTCTTGTGGGTCCCTGCCAGCTCAGGGTATTCTGTGATTCTTTGATGCTTAGGGTGTAGTTGATAGAAATACTTCAGAGTCATTTTCTTATTAGTGATGCAAGTGATGACAAGTTCAGAATAAGCTATTTCACATGTAACAGCTGTGCAACACCCCCAGTACATATCGCTATAAAGGAGGAGAGTATCTTTTTATAGCATTATTGCTGTTTTGGTCAGTTTAAATACAACCATAACCCCTTGCTATTATTTTTTGATAAGACCAGTTGTTTAATGTAAAAAATGTGGAAAAAGGTGGGGTTTAAGTTACTTTTGTTCACAGCTGTGAGTTGCGATTCACAAAAGTTGTATTTGCTAAGGTGTGGAATGAAGAGGAAAAATACTAGCATGAAGCAGAGCAGTTGTTCCATCCAAGATACCATGGTTTAGTAGTTCTGTGCTGTGTTAGGCTCACTCAGGGTGTTTGTATTTACAGAACTGGTGCTGAAGTGCTCAAAAACACATGTGGATATGACATTAGGGACTTGCTGGATTAGTAGTTGGACTTGATGATCTTAGCCCTTTCCAACCTAAATGTTTCTGTGATTCTAATATCACTGTGTGGTCATTCTGAAATCAGAAGCAGTACTTGGAGCAGTGAGGTAATCTTTCCTCTGAAGGTCCACTTGACCATCTCCCACCGTCCCAGGCTGCTTCAGATTTGTATTTGCTCTGAAACAAAGAATATTCTGCCCCACAGTCTTAGTTTTTCCTCTCTCCTTCCTGTACCAGAAGACAATTTAGAAATAAAAAAATGGCTGCCAGTTGCTTACTGATCCTGGAAGAAGGATTTATGTATTTTGCAACCTTAACACTATTTATCCCCTCCCCAAGTTTTATGGTGCCTTTCTTTCTTCCTTCTGTAAAACAAACAAATTACAAAAAATCCTTTTCTCTGTTTTATGGCTAATTTGACACGCAACACAGGTAGTGAGCTCATTAATGAATGATATTTAACAATGCCCTGTGTTCTGAGAGCTAAGTAGCTCAGCTTCCTCAGTGCTGGATTGACAATCAATCACAGGCTGCTTAAATTTTAGCACAATTCCCCTAGTGGAAGCAAGTCCCGCTCTGACTCCTTCCAAAGGGACTGCTTAATGAATAAGGACTGATTATGTTTGAAAAAAAGTGATCTGCCTCTGTTGAGAGTGTAAATAATAATAAGCATGTTCTGGGTTTAATGGTATTTTAATCATATTGAGTGGCACTTCATTTAAAATTGATTCCAACAATTTAAATTCACGTGTGTAACGATTTATTTATTACAACTCCAATTATTTTGATACATCCTGGTATATTAATTCATTTTGAAAAGCAAAATAATAAATGTCACTAGCTGTTCTGCAGCCGATCTCAGGTTACCTGTGCTATAATTATTTATATTAAGGATATTGTAAAAGAGCCTATGAGAAACAATTTCACTGTCTCTAATGCAGGATCAAAAAGAGTCTTTTAAGGTGGAGAGGAAAAAAGTTATTATTGTAGAGGCAGGTCTAAGATTCTTAATTTGAATAATTAATCCTATTTTGTATTTTTAAAAGCATTTCTAGGAAATAGTGAGTTTATGGCATGATTGTTACTCAAGTCAGCCCTATTGTTAGGATTAAAATGCATTTGAATTTTTTCTTTTTATTCAGATGTTTTAGCATTCAAGGAGACAATTTCTTGCACAATGAACAGCAGTTCTAGCTATTGTTTTATCATCATTGTCTCATTCTTTAGTGAGCTTTTGATGACATGACTTTCAGCTTTTCATAGCATGTATGATTCCTGGTTTGAGACTTTTTTGTTAACATTTTGATTTTAAGATAGGTTTTAGAGAAAAAGTTCTTAACTGAATCTAATTAAGGATAAGTAATTTTTGTAGCAATTGTAGCTGGAAACCGATTCGTCTAAAGTTTTCAGGAAAACCAGAGAATCCAGCTTTTTGTTCCTAAACCAAAGCTTAGTTTTAATGTTGGATTTCAGGTCTGAGTTTGAGTCTGGTTCTGGAGCCTTATACAGCTCCAAAAAAAAATTTCGGTTTTCAGTGCGGGATTTTTTCTGGGTGTGGAAAAACAGAGATAACACTAGGATGATTGGAACAGAAGCTGTCACATCCCATAGAAAGATTCTGTTTATGTGACTCCAACCATTATTCTGTAAAGACCAAGGAAATGTGTCATTCCTAACCACAGCTTTTTGCTCATTGCATTGCAAGAGCAGTGCAGAGCTGTCCCTTTTCTATATGATAATGAACCGAGACAACAAAATTACTTACCCTTGTAGCTCAGAACAAAAAGTCTACCATATCTGTCAAACTGTATTTGTAAATGAGCTTGTTGACTCAAATCCAGCATAAATCTAGAGAGTGAAGATGGCACCTACTGAAGGTATTCAGTAGTGCATTACAGGAAATGGATTTTATTTAGGGTATCAATATATTGCCTTTCAAATAGTTTAGAAAGCAATTCAGTAAAATCCAGACTTTCTAATAACAAATCCCATTGAAAGTGAATGGAAGCTTTGTCAGCTTAGTGTTTAAAACTCTCATCAAGAAACTTATTTATTTGGAAAACAGCTAATTTATGTAATAGAAATTGAAACTATTAATTGAACATTTACTATTCAGTAAAATACATTTTATGTTTCATGAATATTTTGTGCTTTCTTTGTTTTAGCCTAAGCTTTTACAAGTGAAATCAATTTCTTTCCTCAACTCTATTCATCATGAAAAAATATAAATCCTGTCTTTTATGAAGCTGTCATAATTCCTGAGAAATATTAGACCCTAGGGCCCACTACTCCATTTAAAACATTCTTCGTGTTCCTACAATCCCTTTTTTTTAACATTCCTTTTACTTGTTTGATGACTTTTATTCTTCCCCTTCTCGTTTTGTGAAATTCAATATTTTGTCCTTTTTCTGCTTTTTTAAAAACACAACTTAAGAGAACACACTAAAAAGCTGAGATTTAATATTTTTAGTTTTTTTAAGGGAATATAGCCACATTTATCACATTGTCTGTATTCATAATTTTCCTCTTCTGTATTTTTTGTTTGCTTGCATATTCTCTGAATGATGTAGGGAATCCAGAAGAACTGAAAAAGAACCCAAGCAGATAAGACTTGATTCTCAAGTGATTATCCCTGAAGAGGCAGAGAAATACATACTGGGATTTAAAAAAATGCACAGAGGCACATATTTTTTCTTTCATATTCTGAAAATTCTGGTTATGCTGTTTGTGGTGCTGATGAAGTAATGCTTAAATTCTTATTATTGATTGTCTTATTTATTTATTATTATTTAAATTTTTTTTTTTTTTCATTTTATTTTTTTCCTTTTCAATCCACTCTTTTCCTGGCTCATTCTCTCAGGACTGTGCTTGTATCCACGCTTACTATGGCTAGATCCTTCTTCTCTGAGAGGCCAAAGTGCAGTAACAGCAGGAGGAAGGGGAGCAGAGTTGTGTTCTCAAGGGAATATGTGGGGAAACAAGTCTCACTGAAGGAAGTTTCTCAGGATGCTCTGACTAACAAATTAATTAACATAGCTCTAAGAATTGATTTGGTGTCTGAGGTGCTGGTGGTGTAGGTTTTTCACCAAATTTTCTCTCTTTTATTTTAGTTTGAACGGTTCATACCAAATGCAGATGAGATTCCTGTCACCTAACTCTAGTTATCTTAAAGTTAAGTGCTCATTTTCAGCTAATTGTCTAGACATTCTCTATCATCAATGAAGAAACAGAGGCACTTCAGGAGTGATTAATCCCATCCTAAAATAGATGTCTAAGCTGGGATAGATTGGAAGTAGCTGTCTTCCTCCACCAAATAGCAGGAGAGCACTGACAACTGGTTAGACAAAGAGGAGTTGAAGATGGTCCCCCTCTTCTCTCTCTCCCTGGTTTCACTGATTTAGGATATGAGTTACAATTTTCAGTATTTGCCAAATAGTTTGACCATGTTAAATAGATGCTAGTGTCAAATACACCAGATTCATGAGTGCATAAGGCAGAAATCAATGTACCCAGTTCCACTGGTCCTGTGCATGGGAAGCCTGTGCTTCGTTGGGGTTTGTCAAATTGTAGCTGAAGAAACAGAAGCTGGTGCATAAAGCATTGCTCCTATTCCAGGTTGAGATCAGCCTGGAGATCAGCATCCACCCACAGGGAAGACTCCATTTGGTTACTTCTCTGTACAAACAATGTCACAGTGACACTTTAAGGCTATGCTTTTGCTTTCTCATTTATTTTCTGAAACATAAATATCCTAAGAGAAAACCAAATAGGGCACACAATGTGTGTGCAACATAACTCGAAAGTAACTGGAATGAAAAGCATTTCAAGCTGGCAGAAATATTAGACAAGTTTAATACCATAGAAATGGTTTTCTAAATAAAATTCAGAATTAATATCCATTTGAACATTAATGACGGTTGAAATGTTCCTCAGTAAAGAGAGTAATTAGTAACTCTTTTACAATAGGAATTCTGTGCAGTAATTTTTATTCCCATGTATTTTTTGTGAAATGAAGTGAATATGCCATTTAACATTGCACTTAGCAAAAATATTTCTATTTCCTAGATGCACTTTATAACAGAAAGAAACAAACTGAAGGCAGATATTAAACTTTCATTTGCTTGTCCAGAACTAAGGTTCTACTGAATGTTTTTCACAATTGGTTTAAATTTTTTTTCAGATGATAAATGTTTTTCAGATGATGACTCCTTCCCTGAGAAAGTGTGGACAAAAGAGCCATTTCTGTAATGGCTGTGATGTTTCATAGAGGATGTCACCTCTATGAAAATTTGCTTAACAAGTTAAAGGAAAAGACATATTTTTTAAGCCTGCACTGATTCTGGGCTGAGACAGGAGAAAATATTACTGTCAGATCCTCATTGAGGTCTGCCCACCTGTAAAATAGTTCCCCTGGATTTTGGTACCAATATAAGTATGCCAGTGCAAAAAATCACCCAGTTTCTGTGATACATTTTGGTTCTTGAACTACCCATTGTTTTTTTCTCTTCGTTTTTCAGATGAAGTTCAAGGAAAGGCATATCCAAGGACTGGAGTTTATGCTAGATTGTTGTCAGAGCTTTATATTATTTATATTTAAAAGCACTTATGCTCATTATGCTTCCATTTTACTGATGCCATCTTAAAGTAAGTACTGGAAATCCTTTAAGTTCCCTGCTCAGTGGGCACAGAAGTCTGTGCTGCAAGACCACTTTTCCTTGCTTGTTGTATGTTATAGTGGAAACGGACCAGTCAGTTAACTGCATAATTGTACGATTGTGGTGCACAGTCCGGCATCTTTTCTCATCTACTTGTTCCTTCAGATGTACAAAATAAGATGCTGTAGATGTTTCAAAACCAGAAGATTCTTCTGTTTTACTTTCACTAGGACATAACTTTTGCTAGCATTCTGATATTTGTTGTTCTTTTATTAAGATGATTTCTTTCTCTTACCAAACTGTGACTATAAAGACATACACATAATGGATTATCTTTTTAATCCTTTTAATAATAATAATAATAAAAATAATAAAAACCCTGTTGCAATTACTTTTCCATTTATTATCATGATGGATTTTTACAAAGGAATTTAACAAGCACAGATTTTTGGAGTTCTTAATGGAGTTGAAAGAAAAGCCTATGCATGTCATTGTACACACATAGTGGAATGGTGAACATAAATCACATACCCCCACACGCACAGAAAACAAGGCACTGGTAAGACCGTACAAGTAATAAACGACCAAGAGGTTGTTGATACATTAAAAACTGAGCTTCTAATGAAAAATGTGTTGGCAGCCATCTCAACACCCTAAAGCTGTGCATGGTTTTGGTGTTCTCTGCTTAATAGCCCTGCTGTGTCCCTCTTTCCATATGTGTTGGACCCCACGTTTGTAGGTGAGTACACGGCGCCGATGCTGTTGCTGGAGCGGACCAGGAAGTCGGCCAAGCGCTGTGTCACACACGTGGCGGTGTTGCATTTCCGCTTCTCCAGCTGGTGGCTGCCAAGGTGAAGCAAAGAGAGCCAAGACGAAGTCAAATGATGAGCAATCGAGTGTGCCACTTCTAATAGACATTTGAGCTCTGCTAATGTGGGAGTTCTTTTAATATGTGCACAAATACAGGAACATTACAATCTTCCCACCACCTACTTTGTGCCTGAAAAAAATCCTTGCGCTGGGTGCTATTATCAGTTTTAATGATGGGGGTTATTGAAATGCAGAGACCTGAACACTCATATGTCATTTTTATTGATATCCTGCACAGCAGTTTATGACATCTAGAAAACCTGTAATGATAGTATAAGTAAGACACTAAGTGAAAGCAATGACTAAATGTTTAACTTTCAGCTGAACTTCTAAATCTATTTAGAGCTCTTGCTGATATCATGAGTATTACTAACATAATGATGATCACTAACATTTATTTAGTTCTCTTGTTCCCACAGAATCATATCCTGCTCTTACTGAAGTGAGTGGTAATATTCCAGTCCACATCAAGTGGATTAAACCTAAAGACCCTTTCTCCCAACTGCACCACGTATCATGAGAGGTAGCAGGCATTGTCAGCTTCTGCCAAGCTCAGTACCACTTACGATGGTCTTTAGCCCTGTCTCTCTACCACTCAGCTCTGACTAAACAGAGATTTCATCTACTGAAAAACTGCCACATCTTTTTCGAAACACCAGCAACTTGAAATTTCTGTTGTGGTGGGACAGAATAATTTGGTGAATGATACTTTAAAGGGTGTCCATGGAAGAATCTATGTCTAAAAATAACATTTTATCATCTGAACAAACAGACCATTTACAGAACTCCATGTAAAACCTATGTAGCCCAAGGGGTTGTTTTTTTTAATCGCAATAAAATGGTTAGCTTGACTAAGAGCTTGAGAGAGCTTGGGTTTTCAAATTTGTTCCTTAGACTGCTGTGTTGGTCCTTCAGACAGAAATACTGGGTTGCTGAGATTGCCTACTGACTTATTGCTGATTTTCTTGGACATCTTCATGATGATATGGGATGAGTTAAATACTAGTTTGTGGCTAAAATTTGCTGTGAAGAGCAACAATTTCCCAATTTCAAACTCTGAGCAGTTACCAATATGTTCCTTTGTTTATTAAATCTGTCATCTAAAATGTCATACAGCCTTTTGAAGTTATTTGTATTGATCTAAGAATCCAAATGGAATAGCAACTGTGAAAGGAATATCTGTATTATACTGGTTCTTCATCAGCAGATATGCAGCAATTTTTAAGCAATTAACATTTTAAATGCGTAATTGCATTAAAAGAAAATGTTGGATAGGGCTTGATATAACCTCTCGTTGGTGTTCATGGATATTTATATTGATTTTAATCAAGTCCTTAACATAGGAGGTTCAAACAGCAACTGGTTCTCACGGAGATCCTGCTTTGTTTGTGGAGGCAGAATTGTCTTTTTCATTAAAGCTATAAAATCAGGCCCTGACACCCCAAGTTTAAAACTCCAGCCCTTACAGGAAGCTGCTGGGTTTCTCTCTCTTATCTAGCCTGGCTGAACTCACTATCCCTTTTAACTGCGTGGTCTGTAGCCTTTAAATGGATATATGTTGCCAGGAGGGAATTCACCCAGTGAGACATGGTTCTAAGCCCTCGAAAAGCAGATAAGGCACACCACACTCATGGAGGTGATGTGGAGTGTTTGAGCACTGCAGTTATTTTGGGGGTTTTGGTTTTTTTTTTTTAAAGTAATAACTGTAAAAATGCAAGAACTTCATCTCCATTATAAAAATACTTTGGAAGGTACCAAAATTGTCATATAATAGTATTTTTAAAATATATATTCAAAGAGAGAGGAGCAGGCAACTGTATATACATATGTATTTACTGAATTTATCCATAACAGAATTGTCATTGAAAGAAATTCACAAAAGCCTGACAAAACTAGATAAACTTGAAGCTCTCTTCCAACCTTGATGATTCTGTGAAAAGTACAATAGTTCAGTCCTGCTTATCTTTTAGTACAAATTGCAAATAGATCTTGAAATGTTTTTCATTCGTTAAAAAGTTACCTGAAATTGAATTTATGAATTCATAAGTGAGAATGTATTTCAGACACATTAAATTCTATCAGAACCTTCTTCTTTTCCTTCTCCCTGTGATTAAATTCATATTTAATTCTGTGATTAAAAAATTGCTTACTTACTGGAAGCATTTATACTACAAAATAATTCCATTCTTGCAGAGCAGTAGTAGTATTAAGAAGGGTGTGTTTTCTTTTTTTTTTCCCTTCAGGCTTAGAAATCTGATAAATTTTTTAAAAAAGAAGGCACTTTGAAAATACACCTTTCTTCTCAGGGTAATGTAGCATTTGCAGCCTTTATAATTTATGAAAGTGTTATAATTGTAAAGTGATTAAATTATTTGGAACTTTGCCCCTGGATTTCACTTTCTACTCTGAGTGCTTTGATCTTCATGTTACAGCAAAGCTGATCTTTATGCTTACAGAAAAGCTCTATTTAGTAGAAAGATATTTTAATCTTTTTTTTTTTTTTTTTTTTAAAAAAAACAGCAGAGGCAAAGAATCTCATATAGCAGGACATCACTGGAACAAAGTTTGCTTCATGATTCAGTCTGATATGACTGCAAGAAACAAGGAAAATCAATACCTTTTTGTCTTTGCTGCTGGTTGTTCTGGCATTGCCTCACTAAGTCCTGAGAGTGTATTCTGTGACATTACAGGCAGCATCCATCCTTGTCTCTTGGAAGTACCATCAGATAGATCATCAGCCACAGACAGTAATCTTCAAACAGCAATAAAATAGTGAGCTTGAAAAACTCTATTTTTGTATTATTTGAGACACAAAACCAAAAGCAACTCATGCAATAATCCGAACATCTTTTTGCCTAAAAAGAAATGAACATGATTATTTATTACTCACTTCTCAAGAGGTGTAGCTTCCAAACAGCTCAGAGTGACAGAAAGTGCAATGAAGAAAACTGACAGCTTTAGGTTGCACATCTTTCCTTCTAAATTTTCTGAAAAGAACAATGATTCAAAACTGAAAGCAAACCCAAATACTCTTCAGCATATCCTATTACTGATGCCCATTCTGTCCTAAATCAAGAGCAGCTAGTCTTTTTCACAGGCTAGAGTGAGAAAACTGATTCCCTCAAGTTTAGTGACACAATTCAGTTTCAGAAATACAGCTCTCAGCAGTAAATGCTCATTTTCCATCCAATAGTTTCAATCCTATCCCTTATCTCTGGTTTCTATTTCCTGACATATCCCAGTCTCAAATTCTGATCCCCAGTGCAAATTACTTTGAAGTTGTCTTAGCCTTTTCCTGAAAAATGCTCTTGATTAATAATAGGGGGTATTGTGCTTTTCTAAAGCACATCTGTTGCACTGCAGGTAAAGTAAGAAAAAAGTGAAATTATTTACCTTTTTGTGGTCACAGATCTAACCGCAGAAGCCAGCAAGCCCTCTTGGTTAGCAAGAAGTGTGCATGCAACAATTCCACACTTGCATCTAGCTCTGGAGTATCCTTTTCCCTCTTCCTTTCAGGCAAGTAATACGGCTCTTATATATCCTTGGCACCTTTCTCAGCTCTGACATCAGGCAGCACAGGGAGACGGTCGTTAATTCTGATCCCTATAGACAGAAAGTGCCCCAGAGAGGAGCAGAGGAAGGTGGGTCATTGTTGCACTAGTACATCAGTAAATATTTACCTGCTGTATGCAGGATGCCCTCGTGAAGGTACTGCAATAGCATATTGCACATCAGGAAGGTAGCCTCAATTTTACAGCTCTGATAAGCTGCTGAGGTAATATTCCCTGTGGGTGTTTTCGAGGGCTAAATGAGGTAACAAAAGTTACAAAGAAAGCCAGAGCAAATGAAACACCAGGCCACTGGTAATTGAAATACAAGAAAACATATCTCAGAAAAGATGGAAAAGTTGAAGTTGTGGAGGTTTGTTGTAGAATATAGATCAAAAAGAAAAGGTGTCTGAAGGGATAAAAGCTGTATGACGAATAAGAAAAGAGTGAAAGTTATTTAAATTGACAGACAGAGTTTTCATTCAGGGTAACACAGTAGAAATCATGTACATTTTTCAGTCAAGTCTAAATGTGAATGAAAATTCTGTCACTATTAATGTAAAATCTCATGTTTTACTAACACTGATGGATTCTTTGTTGTGCATGAAAACGGACTCAATTAATAATTTTCAGAAAGCAAAGACTAGGATTAAAAAGCCAGGAAATGCCAGAATAAAACTACCTGTGCAAATTTATTTCTCTAGTATGCATTGAGTATGGTTCAGGGAAAAATGTACAGCTTTTAATAGACTAAATCCAGTGTTAATGAATTACCTGACTGCAGATTTCCAAGGATACAATTAGAACCATTTTCGTCTGATTTCAGTGGAAATTAGGCAAATCACTTTTTTCCCCCCCCCGTCTCCTTAGTTTCTCCTAGGTACCCCAGCACCTTTGCAAAACAGGTCTTATAATTATTTATAGAGGTCAGGGTTCTGGCACAAAAGCTGAGCAAAAGTTCTCTGTGATAAGAGGTTACCATGTGCATCTTTTCTACCTCCAAGAACATGAATTAGTTCAGAACTGCTTCAGTGCCAAGTCCATTGCCTTAAGTGGAAACCCCCTTCTTTGTTGGTTTAGTCTGTAGTACCAGATTTTCATTGCAATGGCTCAAGTTCCAGCGTTGGCTCACTTCAGGCATCTGTGCTACTTGAGGTGAATACAGAAGGAATATTTAGCTGGGATAGTAGCCTCTTAACTTGATTACAACAGTCTGCAAATAATACTCTAGAAAGTGACAAAATGTTTTTTTGATTGTTGTAGATGTTGCTTTGGGGTCCTTGTGCCTGTGTTGTAGTTTTTTTTTTTTTAAGGGGGTGCTACTGCTGGATATTTTGCTCTCTGTTTTTAATATTATCATATACTTCTTTTCACCAGGTTCCTGTTATCCCCTCTCTGGATGGACAGTCCCAGTGTAAGAGAAGTAAGTACAGTGTTTTATCTTCACCATGACAGTAAGTTCCGTGCAACATCTGAAACAAGTTTATCTCTCCAAAGACTCACTGTAGAATTTGACTATGATGAAATAACATTCTGGTGTTACTTTCACTGTAGCAATTTCACTCCTCTGAAATGAAGGCGTGATTAAACCCATTTTACAGAGATAGAATTGTGCTGAAAAACAATTATACAGATATTCTGGCTGGGGATTGACACCAGCCCATCTTCACTGCTTGGATATTGAACTTGAAAATGCCTTGGTGTGCTTTTTCCTGGGTGGAAAGAGATCCGTGTGCCACTGACACTCACCAGTGGTCTTTATGCTCAGCCCATGTGAGAGATGTTGTTTCAAATCCTAAAAAGCAAAGGATAGATCAGTTTGTGTTTAAGATTTTAAAAGACTGAACTAAATACTCAGGATCTCTTCTGTTTCAAGGCATCTAAGTGAGTGGTTTCTGTGTCAAAATTGAATAAAGCAATGGGTTGGGAGAAATAAAATTAAACACAAATTTTCAAATAAATGCTGGTCCCAAATTCTAATTGCAGCTGTCCTGCAAGTGGACTGGAGGGGAGCCACTAGTGCTTTGAGAGAAGAAGAGAAAGGCTGCTTCTTGAGTGCATTGTAGAAATGAAAGTAGGCTCATGATGTCCCAGGAGCATTGCCAGCCTCCTGGGCCACACAGCATCTTGGCAGAGTCAGCAAGAAGTCTGTCCAGCAATTAGTCACATGTAAAGTTAACAAAATTAAGGTATTGCAGCTTCTCTTGCAAGTTCTATTAAGCAGCAGTAGTGTTTTCCTACAAAAACAGGAATGGAATATGAAATTGTGGAATCTCTTTGATAGAAGAACAATTCATAACTCAAATTTTAAGATGCTGGCACTAAATACTATGCAGTTAGTGCCATTCAGTGGGTGGTTGGAAAGCTTTTTTTACCACTGATAAAGTTCCTTAACCTTGATCTTAGAAAAAACCCTTTATTACTGTGCATGACAACTGTTATCAGCCTATGGAAAAAGAAAATCAAGTGTTCTCATTGAAGAATCTGCGATCAATTCTATTCTGAGTAGTTACACGGTAATTTTAGATATTTATACGGGTGGTTAAGTCTCTATGCAAAGATTTGTCACAAGAATTGTGCCTATAAGAGGGTCAGGTGACACCAGAAATGAGGTTTAAAAAAAATCCAGAAGACATATTTTCCCAATGCCCTAGTTCCTTCTGGAAAATACCTACACAATGTCTGGAATCGGAAAATGCTGACCGTGCTCTGCCCTGGGACATACAGGCAGAAGAGGAACAAGGAACCAGCCTTGTCTCAAGTGTCTGCTGCTTTTACACCCTGAGGAGTGGGATTTATATGACTAAATGTGAGCTGAGACCATTCCAGTGCCTGTTTCTGATGCAGAAATCTAAAACATCTGAGGTGATCTGTGTCTGTTTCTCCTTTTCGCCTACAAAAGCAGCCTTGGGTGACTCGCTCAGGTGCAGATGTTTACACGATGGGTGTATCTGAATGCAAATGAAACGAATTCCATCAGGTGTGCTTCAACTCTCTTATTTGCTCAGTGCCTGAGATTTAAGGTTGTCTCCCTCTTTCTCCCATTTACCTTTCTCTTAGGCTATTCTGGGCACCTGCTGGGCAGCTGGTCCCCACTTTTAATGGCTGCTTTTCAAAGTCTGAGTTCTGCATTTGCTTAATAAAATTAATAAGACAAGTTAAGACTCTTTGTAATGGGTGTATCTTTCCCATTTGTGAGTGTCAGAGCCATATTGCCTGCTGTGGGCACTTTCCCAGCTGCTGTATAGCTATGTGAGGCAGATGTCTCTGGTAAATTGCGTTGCTGCTTAGTTACCAGGAACAAGAAGTGTGTGAATAACTCATGGATTAGTTTGCCTGTCGTATCAAAACAGAAAAAGGAAAGGTTTAGGCATTAACTTGCAATGGGTTTATTTCACTTTTTTGAATAAACCAGCATTCAGAAGAGCAGCAGCATTAATATGCATCAGTGTAAATATTAGCAGGGATGACACAGAATGGTGCAGGTGTCACAGCTGGCAGCTGTTACATGAGTTGAGTACAATGTTTAATGCCACAGTTTCATGTTTATAGCAATTTTAGTGGCCTTTCATTCCTTTTATATTAAACTGCAAATCAAAAGTAAAGCATGAAAACAAGGTTTCATTGATAGTATCAGCACCTCTGAAAAATTCAAAGTACCCTATAGGGCCAAATCTGAAATTAGAAGATTTCTGCTGTCATTTTACATGTCCTAAAATATCCAGGATTGACATTCATGAACCTGGCTCTCAGGACACTATTGTAGTAACTAAAAGCTGTGCGGACCATCAGAGGCAGCGTAAAATCACTCTAGACAATTATGACTAGGAACCTTGATTGTTCCCTAAATTTTTACGTTTGGGGGACAAAGTCTGAACATTTTGGCTATAATGCTCTCTTCCCAGTATTTCTTGCTTGGTGCTACGTTGTTGAATATTACAATGTCTGTACTTTCTGGTGTGTGGAGTTGCAATTTTCTACTATTAGCATTTAAGCTGTGTGAACTGCTTTGATCAAATTGTGTTTTATCAAATATGCTTTTGCTAGCACAACTTTCTTTGTTACTCCTGTTTCATGTGGGCCATTTCAGTGCTGATAAAAATACAAAGAGCTGTTCTTGTTGATCCCAAAACTGATATTAAACCCAAGGAAGAAATATGTAAGAAGCAGCTGAGAGGTAAGAGGTGGAAAGTTAATCATTTCTCCCCCAGTGGAAAAAAATGATGAGTCAGAAATGAGCAGTGTCCATCCATGGAATTGACAAGCAAATGGAAAGAAGTAATTTGGGTAGTTAACAGTGTTTTAAACCAACTTTTATGATGTGTTTTGTTACTCAGCTCACACCACTGACAGAACAATGATGTAGCCTCAAAGGACTATTGCTAATGAGTGCTCTGAGAACGAGCTCAGCAGTTTGTGCTGAATCAGTGCCTATAGCTGGGAATCCCTCATGCAAGAGAAATAAATTCCATGTTTAGATCAGAAAAGTCAGAATTGATGGCTCAGTGTTTGGTGAGTTATAGTTCCAAGTGCCATTCTTACTTACAGTTTATAGAGTTATAATTGCATCTAACAATTTACCTTTGAATACAACAGAAGGTTGAACTTCTTGATTTTCTTTTCCCCTGTCTCTCCTGCAAGCTGTTTCCAGAAGTTAAAAGCAAAAGCAGGACTCCCTTTTGGTTAGCAATGTCACTCTCAAGGGCTCTAGACATTGCTAATGGTAAATATGAATATGGAATAGAAATACTTTTCCTTTCTGGTAGCCTAAGCCATCCATTGCTTCCTGCTGTGCTAATTCTCTTCAGTCACTTTCTACAGCAATTAATGCATAAAAAGGTATTCAGATTTCAAAGGTACTGCTGGAATGTATACATGCCACTACTGCAATAGCATAGGGAGTTCTCTAACGTGTTTTATTCATGTGTACTTTAAAGCAGAACCAAAAGCCTTGCTAAAAGGAAGGGCAGGGTGACTATATTGAATTATAGAGTCATAGAATGGCCTGGGTTGGAAGGGACCTTAAAGGTCATCGACCTCCAACCCCCTGCTATGGTCAGGGACACCTTCCACTATCCTAGGTTGCTCCAAGCCCCATCCAACCTGGTCTTGGACACTTCCAGGGACGGGGCAGCCACAGCTTCTCTGGGCAGCCTGTGCCAGGGCCTCCCCACCCACACAGGGGAGAATTTCTTCCTAATATACTATCTTAACCTACTCTCTCTCAGGTTGAAACCATTCCCCCTTTTCCTGTCATTCCATACTTCTGTAAATAGTCTCTTTCCATCTTACTTGTAGGCTTCCTTCAGGTGCTGGAAGGCCTCAATTAGGCCACCTCTAAGCCATGGAATGACAGAATGAAGTCTCCCTAAATGCTCCTGTTAGGGAAAAAAGATAGGAATTAGGCATGTGTAGAAGTGCTGTTTCTGATTTACTAAGTGTAACTGTGAGAATTCTCCACCCCTTTTTCCTCACCCCAGCAACTTACATAAAGAGCACAGACATCTGTAGAAGATGCAGTGAGACCAGGAACCACCCTCCATGCTCCCCAGACTTATTCCATTGCAGGTGAATCACTGGTAAATACAAAGTAAATGAAATCAGTCACCTCTCAGAGAAACTGCTGGTTTTCAAAAGAATTCTACACAGATTCATGTCAACCCTTCATACCTGATGCAGTGCATAAGTTCTAACTAAGTTTTCTTTTAAACTATCTCACTTTTTAAAAATCAGATTTTTTTTTTCTCTGCAAACTGCTGCAAGAGAATGACAATCTGGCTTTGTCTTGAAACACTCTGAGTCTTTTAGATGATGCTGTCTTGACAGCTCTGCTATTAATAGTGGCATTTTCCCTGCTGTTTAAAAAGGAGACTTGTGCTGAACTGAGAATCAGTCACGTTCGTAATAATTTTTCACTAAGGGCAGATGCAGTCTGTGAGTTTACGTAGGAGAATTTACGTTGACAATACCATGAAACGTTAATTAACATATTTATGGTATGTCATCATACGTAGCTGCAGTATAAGATAGCCCTTCTTCAAAAAGAAGTGCAGTAGGGCTGAATTTACACGATGCTTGAATCACTGTATGTGTGTGTAAGACCTGACCTTTTCATTCTACCTGGAGATGAGAAAAGACTTTGATAAGCACAAGGAGCATGAATCAGTACATGAAATTTTCTTTCTACTGTAAGAAGTCATTAAAAATTGATAAGAAGTTCAGCATATGCCTCTGAAAACATTTAGTGGATTTTTGGTCTGTTGTGGTAGTGTCTTTTACACCAAATATTGCTGTTTCCTTCCTTTTAGCAGCAAATCCCCTTTCGGCTAAGCTCATCCTTGATAACAGAAATCAGGAATGGTGTGAAAAAGTCAATACTTAAATGTGAGCTCTCACAAATAATGTAGGAACTACAAGTGGCATGGCTAGTCCAAAAGGTGGTGGTTTTTTGCAATAAATTGTTATTGAGCCAAATACCTGGTGAAAAATTCAAAGGACTGCATTATTGTGAGGGGAAAAAAAATGAGGCTCTGGAGCTTTTCAGTCATTAACATATTGAAACAATTTCATATTAACACTTATTGTGCTAATGAATGATAAATTTCAATGGGACAAAGTTGAAAAGCCACCTTATGAAAGCATTTGATTCAGAACACAGCCTTGCGCAGAGCAGCAGAGAGGCACAGACTCCAGGAGAAGCGTCTTTAAAATCCGTAGGTGATGCACACCTACTGCATATTTAGAATGAGTATCTTAAACTCTGCTTTTGCTTTCAGAGTATTTTCTGTTATATAAATTACTGTCTACATAGGTAGGTTTTTTTAATTATTATTTTTTTTTCTTGATTTGCATATTCCTACATGTTTCCGCTCTGGCTAGTGACCATGATTCTCGTGACTGTAGGCTTGATTTTGTTAGTTTTCACCGAATTCCCACAGGCTGCAAATGGCTCGTTTCATTTTAGAGAGCTACGACTTTGCCACATACTTACTGGAATTGTGTTCATGCTTAATGGTATTGTGTTTAAAAATGAGCAATGTTGGCAATGATTTCATGTCAACAGAACATTTCATACCACTTCATGTAAATTAGGGGTTTACACATTCCTAATTTTTTTTAAGATTTTGTCATAAGCAGGCATAATCTTCATGGTTTTATGGATCACTACAGCCCACTGCTCTAAGTCATATATCATCCTGCTGCCTTTTATGATACTCATAACAGTTTGTAGAAGTTGAAAGCCGCTGTTGAAAGAACCATAGAAGTTATCATCATAGAGGTGAGGTATTTTTTATTAGAAAGTCTTAAAGCTACACTGTTATTTGAAGTCAGTAATTTAACTTTCACTGCCAAAAGAGGATGTATATTTCATGCAACTTTAACTTTCCAAGAAAGAGCATCCATTTCAGGGGATCCTATGAACATTTCCTATGTTTTAAAAATGAGACGATTGTAGCTAGAAAGCTGTGCTCACAGGTGCATGCCAAGCTCTGTGCCCGACTCCAAAAGATCCTGGATCTTCCACTCAAATGTTTCACACCTTTTAGGACTGAGCTAAGTAAAGTGTGCCTAGAAAGGCCAGGAGTATCACCTTTAATCATCTAGCCTGATGGTATCTCTGCACACAAAGCATGTTATCACACACCAAAAACCTTGTGGACTTGATGGATAGTGAAAGTGAAATGCATCAGGTTACATAAACCATTGATTGATGAATCATAGGTAATGTCATTTTTTCAGAGGGAAAGGCTCCAGAGAGACTTTGAAGCTTTGAACTGCCAGTCAACCTGCAGTACATTCGTTCCTTTAACTTTTCTCAAAGTATGTTCCTGAGACAATTTGCCTCGTTAGTGGAAAGCTGACGAACTGATCACACAACAAATCCCTTTGTACTTCAACTAGGAGGCACTGCCCAAAACTATATAATTAGGTTTTCAACATTCTGAAAAGCTGTTTTGACAATTGAAACGTTTATGTTTTCTAACATTTAAAACCAGAAGTTTGTACAACAGAATGTCTTCTAGACTTGCAGCAAATTTTATGTCTTCATAAAATTTCTGCAAGGCTAGAAGGCATGAATATGCTTTGCTAAAACAAAAGCAAATTCCCCAAATCCATACAAGTGCAAATCAATGTGCTAAACTGCTTTCTTAAGGGAGAAACTGTTATGACTTTTTTCTCTGGTTTAAATAAATAACTAGTTATGAAACCAGACAGCAATAATATTTTTCACATATGCAGCATTATCTCCAAGGTATGGGTCTGAATACTTTCCAGAAAAGTCTATTTATTGTTCTTGTGCTCTTGTGAAAAAATCGAGGCAATCATGAGTTGAAGGGGATGAGTAGAGTCAATGGCAGAGTTGAGGATGGAAGATAGATCTGGATTTTTATTTAGCCTGTAGCTGACATGAATTCTGTTGAGGTGAGAGGGAAGGAAATCTTACTGGATGGTCAAAGTAAATCTTAATTCAGCATCAAAATGGGCAGAAAGTTTTGTGCCTGTCTGTGTTTCTGCACATATGGGGGTAAACATCATCCTACTTTTTTTATTAAATGCAGATGGATGCTCTTCTACCTGGTTTGAGTAGATCAAGGTCTTACCTATGAGTCTCCTCCATATGTGGATCCAAGGATCCACATGTGCATCCAAGGTCTCTACAATGAGACCTTGTGGCTCTTCATGATTTACCTGAGTTTGGTATAAACTCTGCCTAAACAAATACATTTTTGATTAATGGAGAATCAGTCAAATTATTCTTTCTTTCTTTCTTCTCTGAGAATCAGTCAAATTATTATTTCTTTCTTTATTTTGCATCCTGCTTCTCTTTCTTTGAGAAAGTAGGTTCCCAAAATATCTTGAACAGAGTTTTTAAAATTTATGCAGATGCAGGAACCCCTATGAGCAGGTAAAAGGAGGGAAAGTGTTGTGAAAGAGTCTTTGTTGTGAGGTTCCTATGCTCAGTTCTGCTGGTCTGTTCAAAGGCTGAAATTTGCAGTGAAGCTTTTGGAGTGTGTACCCAGAACAGGACACAACCCTGAGAAGTCAGTTCTGTGTTGTCCTTCTAAGAAATTCTCCCTGTTAACCTCCATTTGACTGGGAGGTACGTGGCTATTCAGCTATCACAACTCTACACTCCCAGAGAAGATCTCAGCAGATGTTTCTGAGAAATAAAATGGTTTCAAACATCGCTCTGAATCCAGCTCTGAACTGACAGGGGAAATGATGGTGAACCTACTCTGTGTCATGATATCCTTATCTGGTTTGCCATGCCATGTCCTACTGAATGTGCAACCCACAGCTGCTGTAGTTCTGTGGAGATACAGTTCATATTCCCAGCTTTTCATGGATTGGAAGTGGTTGCTTACTACTGCAGTGCTGGGAAAGAGCTACTTGGTCCTTAGTGGTTTCAGAATAATATTTTGCATTTAGAGCGAGGGCAGAAATTTCTTCTGTATTTTTTGTAAGTAAATCATCATGACATATAATTTTTAGACTAGGACCAATAATTGTACTCTGCATTTTTCACTGAGAACTTTTACTGCTTTCCATAAGAACACTGTTTATCCATTTGAATTTCCTGTGAGTTTGCACAAGCAGCTGTAAGTGTGTCCTGACCTTAGGCTGGGAGATGCTGGCTGACAGGATTTTTGTTCCTTGGCCGAGATGAGTAGATCTAGAATGACATAAAGAGAGATAACCAGGACAGGTGTCAATTGACCTGATTTTTTTTCTGTCTAAGAATTAGTTATCCAGACTAAGCTAAGCTCTTGAGACTTCCAAATCAAAGGGATGAAAAAAGCACCTCCAAAGAGGTCCTTCCTCCCACTTATTTTAGACAGCTCTCTTAAAATGGGATAAATTACTCTCCAGAAATGTCTGACTCTAATGCCTATTGTGAGACTCTGGATGAGGATCTTCAACACAACTCCTTGCTAGGAATAGGTTATACCTGATCCTGCAGAAATACTTGATGTTCTCAAGGTGTATGCCTTACAATGAAGCAGTTGAATGATTAGAGCTACCCCTCAAACAAAACCTACCCAGACAGGAAAAAATACTTGTAGTCTCTCAGTTTCTCAAAGACAAGGTTGATAACGCAAGAAATAGTGAACTCAGTGAGGATATGGCCTTTAGCAGAAATCTCATGGAGAAGGGCATTCTGTATGCTAAGACATCATAAATTCTCTACTACGCTTTATTACTCATGAATTAACCACAATCAAGAACAATGCTGAATTCCCTATGTGGTGAGTTTTACATAAATTTACTGAATATTAAACTCTACATTTATGAACATATGATAACTTCATATATCTACTCCTCTCTTCTTGGAGAGGTATTTAATTTGTACCTGTTGCCAATTATAAATCACTTAAACAGCCTCTTGAAATAACCTCTGGGTTAATTTTTCTGCCATGGAGATAAGTATATAAAGGAAATTTTTAAGTGCCTACTACAAGGCAGTGTTTATTTGACTGGAAATTTTGATTTTCATTTTTTGTATTCCCTGTGTTGGGTCTGAATCTTCAACCTTACCTGCCCTGAGCTGAAATTGTTGTTGAACAAAATAATGTTGCAGAGACTGTAGAATTACACAGTCCTGTATGTGATGTTACTACGATTTTTTTAACTCAAAAAAAGTTTATTTCATGGTTATTTATGTAATAATTTATTAAACTCAAGACAACAGCATTTATTTCCCCATTTTGCTTATTTCAGTGGGCAGTATCCTCACAGTTTGGACTGTAGGTTTTAGTCCTATTATTTTGTCAGAGCATATTTTTAACTTCCCAAAAGTGGCAGTGAAAAAGTGAGGAAAATATAAAATGCAAGAAAACTGTTGAAGTATCTTTGTTGTTAGATAGATTGTTGTTAGAGGATCAAAGGTGGAAACGTGCTTTCTATTTCTAGTGAAGATTATCAGGCAGCCATCAGGTTTGATTTGAAGACCATTAGGAAGAGAAAACAGAAAGCAGTGCTACAGCTCTAACAAAATGCGTATTTTCTGAGAAATTATGAGGCTTTTCACATATTAGAACCACATAAAGAGCTTTTAACTTGAGAGTTTTTTTCATGTGTGAGACCTGAGAAGATACCATATCACAGATTCAGGATTTCATTAGTCCTAGTCCCACCCTCACCACACATTCTACACATGGCATTGAGGATTTTGGTGTGCATTGGTAGTTCTTTCTGGGAGGGGGTCAAACACAAGTGTCAGCAAGACACTTAAGGTCACAAATGAGACCTGTCTCAGCACCAATAATTGAAGGTGTATCTACTGATTCTTAAATGTGATGTCTAATGGACTTAATCAAAACCAAATTATCTCTTCTTTTCATGATAACTAGAACTATTTATGCTTGGTCAAACTACTCTCCGATTTTGTAATGTCCAGTAATCAGTAACATTAACTCATTCCCCTCTCCCCTTCTGACCGTATGTCACCCTTTGCTTGAACTCCACCCAGCCTGTAAATTCACACACTTACGCGCACTCTTAAAATTCCTTTCTTGCTTGTGAGTGCTCTCTGGATGTCTTCAGTGGGCAGGAGTATCAGCACTTCAAGCTCAGAGATCTGACACAGATGTAGCCCTTGGCCTTCTTTTTGGCAGGGAAGAGAGAGAGAGATGGGTTTAATTTTCATTCTAAGAACTCAGCCCAAGTCTGTCACATCTGAGTGAGTACTCTCAAACACACAGCTGAAACAATTTGGCAAAAACACAAGTTTGGCCCCGTGCTTGGTTAATTTTCAACAATATAGATTGAAAGTCAAAGTTCAAGTGTGCCATATCAGTGATTTCTTGCAGAAACCTTTTCAAAACTGTGAGTACCTAATTATTTTGCCATGAGAATATTTTCCTTTGTCTCAGTCTAACATTAGTGTAATTGCATTTGAGTAACAGTTTGGACTGTACCTGGTAAAACAAGATTTCAAAAAGCTTTTTGCAACCAGAAAAAATAAATTAGTTAAAAATTCTGACACCGTAATTGCTCTCTGAGTCATTATGTTTTGTGATTTTTAACCCTGTTCGTAAACAAAATAAAGATGTAGCAGTTTATCTATATGACTAAGCTGAGCTAAATGGAAGATGAATTTCACATTGAAAGTAGGATGTCCCCTTGGGACTTAGACAAGGCAACTTGCAAAACATTGCATCATCAACTTTTAAATCCAGATATTTGGGTGCTTTTGTCCTTTTTATTATGTAGCTAGAGTGAAATGTGATTTAAAAGTATAAAATGTATTGCGGGGTTTGCGTGGGACAAATGGCTCCAAAGTGATCTCTCAGTGCTTGCCTGCCTGCTGTTGTCAGCTGCACCAAGCAAGCCTCTTTTGGTCCACACAGGAAGCATCTGCTTTGGTTTTAAGCCAGCCTCATTCAGCCCAGGTTACCTCGGCTCTTGTGTGTCCTACAGCTGCTTTGAACTGCCCACACCGTGAGATAAATCTTTGTGCACTGTGCAAAGCGTCTTCTAATCACTTGTCCGTCTTTCTGGTTGCCCGTGGAGGTTTAGTCAGACAGTGGAGATGGCCTGAAGAGGCAGTTGGGGTGTCATTGCCAGCTTCTTGGCCTTCCATTAATATGCCACCAACTCAGTGCAGAAGTGGAAGGAGGAATTTTACTGCCCTCTTCCCTGAAATTTCAGCGAACACTACAGGCCTATGAGTGGGATTCAGGTGCACATGTTTACATGACAGCAGGAACCCGAGGGCAAACTTTTGCATAACTATATATTAATATAACTGGTTTTTAATATAGCTGTATTTCTGCCTGTTTAACGAGTTAGAGCTTTGCAGATGAGTCTGAAGAGCCCAAGAGTGTAAACAAGGTATGCAAGACGAATGTACAATAGAGAGCAGGTAGATGGAAGAAGGGAGTGGGAGCACTCTTGGTTCATCTTTAAGCACAGAAATGGTAATTTAAATTCTAACCTGGACATAAAGTGTGGGGCGGATGCACCTGAGCTGAGTGAGTTATGCAGCTGTGTCTTTCTGATAATTTAGGCTGTTAGTCTGTGTTGGCATCAGTAACATTTGATGAAGTGTGACCACAAAATATTATGAAGCTGGGGAAATTTCAGAAACATAGCTGGAAATAATAATTCTGTCTACTTTTTTATTCAACTAATAATCCTAATAATCTTCCCAGTAAAAAATTGATTGAAATGCTTTTTTTCCCCATCATAATTTATGCTCTGAGGGAAGGTATGAATAATTAAAGGCAAACAATGCTGTTTTGTCTTCTGTAATTACACGAGGAGCAGTGTGATGTGTCTGATTCCCCAAGTCAAATGGTAACAGGCTGTCTGGTGTCTTGTAGCACCAGAAGAGGAAACCTGCAATTAGCCAGCTGATGTTCCCTGTGTGTGATAGTGAAATGCAGGGACTGGCACCGTAAGGGAAAGAATCCCTTTGCCAGCTGCTAGAAGGGAACAGACACAGGGGACTGCTGTGATATTTTGGCATTGCTGGTGGGCTTCAGAGAAAAAACAGTATTTAGATAAGGCGTAAACGATTCCCTGAGATATTAACATTCCAAATTGCAAAAAAAGTACAAAGCTGTATGAGCACAGTTTAGTCCTGTGATTGAACACAGTTTGTGCAGGAATCTATGAGCAAAGCAGAAATAAAAACTATGTATCCATCATAGCTAATTGTCTGAGTGCTGACTACCTACTACTAATTGTAAAGTATTTCCAGGAATGCTGTGATAGTGCATTGTCCTTCTAAAAACTAGAAGTGAGAAGGCAGCTACAGAAGGAGTTAATTCCTCTGAGTTTGCTAGGAATCAAGTTAGTTAGGAAACACATTTGAGAGGATTAACATTGTTGTAGAAATTAATGTTTGAAGAGATTGACCAGGAGGGAGCCGAGTTGAAGAATTTGGAGCACAGTTGAGTCCTTTTGGTGGGCTTGTCAAGCTTGCTCCCCAGCCCTGGATCCATGAAGAGGAAAACACAGAGAAGAGCAGGTGCTGCAGGATCACACTTAGAAAGTGTATCCAAGACAAAAAAAGAGGAAATTTATCTGTATCCATCCTGACTATAAGGTAGGGCTCTGACTTGCCCTGATTTTCTTCAGCTTGCTCCATCAGGCAGCAGGGAACTGTACTGCCCAACTTCATTTAGCGGAGTCTTTGTAGGAGTCCTTAGAATGAGATCTGTTTAACTCATTGTGCAAACCCTCAGGTGTCTTGGCGCTTTTACAGGTAAGTATATACAAGTCCCCAGCATGTTCTGCTCCTTCTTTGAACACATTTCTGGAATATATGTAAAATGTCAAGAAAGCAGGTGGCTTAGCACTACGAGACACCCTAATCATCAAGTTGAGATGGAGATCAGTAAAAGTAGGCAGACGAATAAAGAGGAATATTTTTGAAAATCTTGTGAGGAGAAGAAGAACGGAGTCTGTTTTGTTTCCATTTAGGACTTGAGTTGGTCTTGTGGTTTTGGTTTTGTTTTGTTTCCCTCTAATTTTAATGCCAAGAGATTAATGTCTCTATTCTAATCAAGTTGCTTCATTTAGAATAAAGTCTATCAGCTTGTAGGCTTTGTTGGAATCCAGTTTGAAATTATTTAAGGAAAATGCTAAAATATCAAATCTCTTAGAAGGAATCTAGTATTTTTGTAAACATGGGACAAAAAAATTTGTTCTTTTCTCTCATCTTTTTCAACATTGTGATGGGATGACTGACAGGCTCAGAAACAGACATCAGTATCAATTAAAAAAGGCAACATGAAGGATCCTGAGAAGCCACGTGCTGAGGACAAATTCTGCTGCATTTCCAAGCTGAAGGTACAGCGATATTTTTGCGATTTTGAGGGACTACACAACTGTAATTACTTGCATTTACTTAGTATATTGGTAGAAGTTACAGTCTAAACTAAATGAATGGATAAGCTGTTCTTTTCTACTCTTAATGCCCTAACCAAGGTCAAACAAGTTTGTAAACAGCTGGGCTGGCTTTTGCTGTCCCTGAGCTTTACCCTCTGTGATGTGTTGGAGGTATTGATTGATTGCTGCTTTAAAGCTCCACCACTGACTTTGTGTAATACCCCCAGTCTAATGTGTCTACCCTTCCTTCTTAAAGCTGTGAAATGAGCCTTACTGACTGGGATGAGGCAGTAAAAATTGGCTGTTGATGTTGAGAAGTAATTCAAGTTGTTGAGAAATGCTAGTAAATCTTGTAAAATACCTTATTTTTCATCGTAATTAAAAACCCAAATACTTTTCTTTTGCCTTTTAGCTTTTGCAGCAGATGTATTTAAAAATAATATTGATTTCATTTCATAAATGCTGTTTATAAAAAAGCCTGACATTAAAAGTATTTGAAAACTACTGCACTCATTAATTTTAACTTTTTAACATTTTAACTGTCGGTCGCTACTAATTGTCTTGTAAAAAGGACATGTTATTTACTCCTTCTGGTTGAAATTACTTGTTCTGGGGTCATGACCTCTGCTGAGATGGGAGAGAAGGTCCTGGATCGAGTAATTAGGCCAAAGGAAACGATCTTAGTTCTGCAAGCAATTTAACATTCAGGCAAACAGAGGGTGGGATGGTCCTGCAGATGGCAACCTTGCAGCAGGCACACGGCTGCCTTGGCTGGGTAAATGGGACTTGGGGTTTCTGAAGACAGTCTTGGCCAATTAGAGAAGGTGAAGAACAAAGTTGGGGGCTTTTTTGGTTGTTGTTTGGTTGGTTTTTGGTTGTGTTTTTGTTGTTGTTGTTTTGTTTGGTTGGCTGGTTGTTTAGTGAAGCCATAACTCTTGAAAAGAATAGATGATGGGGTTTACACACATGTCAGTGGAACAGAACTGCTCACTTTTTAAACTGGAAGCACACCTTCAGTGGAGGCAATAACCATGGAATATTCATAAATACGTAATTTTGAATTCTTTATGCATTCTTCTCTTCCCTTCCTAGGTATTTCTGCTGGCGCTGTCACTTGCATTCCTTGGGAAAACGATGTCTGGTGCTTACATGAACAGCATGTACACACAGATAGAGAAACAATTTAATATCCCAGCTTCTTTAGTGGGCATCATTAATGGAAGCTTTGAGATTGGTAATCTTTCATTTTAATATTTCTGATTCTTTGAGAACGTAATATGTGGTCTGAGCATGTATTAGTGCATCTCATTTGCTCTCAATTACTGTATGTGACAATAGTGGCCAACTCTGTCATTCCATTTGAGCTGATATGTAACCATTTAATGTCTTGGAAACTAATAGGACCACTTAAATGAGGAAGTTCAGGTTTAAAAACTGGTTTAGCTAGTTTATGCACTAACATAAGATATGACAGAGCAACTAACAAAATAGAACTAATTTATGAGCTTTGTGTTGAATCTTTCTGAAGAAAAAAAAAAAGACAATGTAAACCTTGTTTGATTTTCAGGTCATATTTAGCATTTTACAGTTCCTTTAATTAAATTTGGTTGGAGTGGATTGTGAATCCTTACCTGAACTCAATAATATTTCAAGCTTTTGTACCTGTACAACTGTACCTGCAAAGAAAGTTTCCAGTTCTACTTTTAGTGCCTCTTACCTCACCTGTCAGTAATTTTATTGCCCAGTGATAAATTTAAATGCACATCTTTAAGTGTCATTCAAGCCACTGGTTCAATATGGTCTGTTTAGAAATTATACATGAAAAAGGCATTATCTTCTTTCAGAGCATGACGCTCATCACTCAGAGACATGATTTTGTTCTTCTGACAAAAAGATCACAAAATTAGTAGGTGTACAATTACTAAATTGCTATTTTTATAGGGCCTGATTCATAACATGAAGCTTGATTCTTTTCTTAGTTGCATAGCAAAAAATGGAGAAAATCAACTGATTCTGGAGTGAAAGTAGAGGAGAGGAAATGAAGATTTTTAGGACATTTTTGTTTTTAAATGGTACTGGGCATAAAAACCTGTACTTTTGATTCTTAAAATTTTACTGAAATTAATATTTAATTATTATTCCATATATTTTGTATGATTGTCATATTGCATTTATTATTTTCACTACAAAAACTCCAGGAGATACGCCTCCATATTTCCCTACACATTGCAAAATAAAGAATCCTAGAGGAATAACTTCCTAAAACAGCTATTATTCTGCAGTCCCTGGTCCCTTTGCTCTCTATGCAAAGTAGTGGGAAATCTCTGTAAAGGTGCACTCAAAAATCTCTCTCACTGTAATCTCTTTTCCACTCTGCCTTTTATTCTCATGTTCTTTTCATGTGATGTAACTCTTCCAAAAAAAGATGATACATAGCAGGGAATTACTGCACCATGTAGGCAGTTCCCTGTCTGGTGACACTTTTTACAAGACAAGAAAAGAAAAAGAAATTGAGCTTACAAGATATACTCAAATTTGTGTTACACTTTCAAAGATCAGGGGATGCCTTGGTTTGTAAAATTTGAACTGGGTTCTCTTTGCAGGTAACTTGCTGCTGATAGCATTTGTGAGTTATTTCGGAGCAAAGCTTCACAGACCCAAAATAATTGCTTTGGGCTGCACAGTTCTGTCATTGGGATGTCTTTTGATATCAGTTCCTCATTTTCTGTTTGGAAGGTGAGTGTTTTGCTTCGCTCACAGCAGCTTCTGTGATCCTTACTTGCATTAATCCATACATCCTTCCACTGAGTGTGTTGCTTATCGAGAGAGACCTTGTTGAGAGTGGGCTCAGTATGATCATTGCAGAGCAGTTTCTTTTGTTTTGCCTCTGAGATGGCTTCAAAAGTCAGTCATCACTTCCTGAGGAGAGTCACCCCTCTGGTGGGCACCTTCCCTTGCCTTTGCCTTCATCCTTTAGCTCCCCCTTGTGTGGGCTCTCCCAAGAAACCCTGGGCTGTGTTACTGGCGCTTTACACTACCAGCTCTTACCTGCTTGGATGGGCAATAGAAGGTGATTTTTAAAGATCTCTTGGTTTGAAACCTGGATGACAGATCACACCTGGTAACTGTGTTGGCAAGGCCTCTACTGACCATAATGATTCTTCAACTACTTTTAAATGATTTTTGCTTGGCTTAAAAAAATAATAATGTAAGCTTGTGTAGGTTTTAAACAGCAAGGTATTTTTTGATCCTTCAATCTTGTTGTGTCCAGTGTGAAATGACTCTGCCAGCCTTGGCAGCACCCTCTGTTCAGTTAACTTTTGACATGGATTCCTTTCTTCCTGTAGCTACACACTCCTCTTATAGGTAGCTCCATTACTACAGTACAGACACATGAGATGGTTCTCATTGATATCTTCCTGACCTGTACAAGCTCTCCATTGATTCCAACAGGTATCATATTGAAAGCAGCATTTCACAACGGGAAAATTTTTCAGTGATGCCTCTATGCCTTGTTAATCAAAGCTTGTCCTCTTTGCCTACAGAGGAACCATCAGCAGGTATGACTTTTCCTATGTCTATTCATAATTTTTTCTCTGTCTAGAGTGTTTAAGTAAATAGGTTTTTATTTTCATTACCAATCACTTCAAGGTTCTGCTTTTGACCAGTACTTTTCGAAGGCCTAGGAACTAGACGTCATGAAATTTCCTGGCCTCTGTGTTTCTTTGGTCTGTGACTCCAGAGCTAAAACATTTCTTTCATGCAGTTTTCACAGTATCCAAGCAGTTAAATTAACATCCCTGGCAGTCCACTTTGGGATAGTATAACACCAGGTTGTTCTCACAAATGTTCCTCTTTTTGACTTGAAATCCTATGACACCAGGAGGAGGTTCAGAAATGGGTAAGAAGCATAAGGATGCTTATTTTTGTACCACATAGGAAATAAAAGAATGAGAAATAGAGCTAGAACTAAAATATAGATCTCACTTCCCTTTAAAGAAAATAGTTTAAACTAGGCTAAAATTTGTCTGTGAGACTGAAACATGTGTATGCACTAGCAATGTGCATGTAAAGGAACTGCTGGGAAGTCAAAGGGCTCAGAGGAAACCATTAAATGATCACACACAAAATTCTCACACTGAAGGTGAGATTAGTCTCCTGGGTCTTTAGCTACTTCAAAGGGAAGCATTCAACCTGAACCATCCCTTTAGAATCCCTTGATAGCTGGGCAAAGGAGACTACAGAGCTCTTGCAGAGCATGTCCCTTGCTGTAAGGACATCCATGCTCTGTACTTTAGGGTGGATCAGATTACCTCTCGGATCTGCCTTCTGACTCCTGGAAACTTAGGTTTTTGGTTGTGTTTTTGAGTTAGGTGACGAGCCCCACAGTTTATTGTCAAACTTGTGATGGAATTCCATCAGGGTGTGCTGAAGCTGAATCACACTGCTGTAATACTATCTGAACGCACTGGCATCAAACTTTAGTGTTGTGCTGTAGTTTTCTGTGTCTCCATTTAGTAATGGATGCAGCTTCTAAGCTTTCCAAGACTACATGCTAGTTAAGATATTAATTTTTACATCTGTGCAATAAGAAGTTGTGAAATGTGCACACCTAACAGCACTTGGAATTAACCTTTCACTTGAAGATTTCAGATACTGTACTTTCCTGTTTTATAAATCCAAAAATAAAGGTAAATAATTTTCATCTGAATCATGTACAGCCACTCAGTATGCACATTAGAACCCACAGATCCTCACACTTATGCATATAGTTGAGTAAGGTGATTTTTTCCCTATTAGTTTATAACAAGCAAGACCGTGATGTTCATATATATGAGTCCATTTCCTGTGTGAAGCGAAAACTGAATTTGACCACGTGTGCATGTGGATTGCTTCATCTGTGTTTGCTGACAGCAATCTGACATTGAAATGGGAGATCCAGGTTTCATCTGTGGTCAGTGACGCGTTCACTCAGAAAGACAGCCGTTGCTGCTAACAAAGCTGGTTTTTATTTGTTAATGAGTTTGCATTGAGAAATCTCAGCATGACAAAGCGGGAGAGAGCAGTGGAATCTGAAGCAGACTACGGGATGAAGAAATCCTAGTTCAAGGAGAGAAAGGAAGTAAAAAATATTGTGACCAATTATTTCTCTCTTTTTTTTTTTTTTTTTAAATAAGACAGGCCTACCCAAAGTTTAAGCTATTGGTCAATTCTTTGCCTCTAGATTTTCATTAACAGTTGGGATTAAAACATTCATTCTGACTTCTTGTTTTGTCCACAGAATGTGAAAAAGAGCCTGGGTCCTTGCTGTGGATATTTGTGATGGTTGGAAACATAGTGCGAGGAATGGGTGAAACCCCCATCATGCCTTTGGGCATTTCCTATTTGGAGGATTTTGCCAAAGCAGAGAATTCACCTTTCTACCTGGGTAATTCTACCTTTCTACCCTATTGTGATAACTCCCGTCCTCCAAACATGCACACACAAACAAAAGCAAAAGAAAGAATTATTATGGTGCCCTTCAGTCCAATAAAGGAAGACAGAAAACAGTAATTATTGCCTTGTCAAAACAATAATATTGTAGAACTTGTAATTTAACCAGAGAGAAGATTGTTGTAATGAGGCCATTTTTATGTGCAAATGCCTTTTCAATAGAGCTGTCCAAACCATATGTAATAATTCCAAGAAGATAATTATGTCAGGCTTCAAATTTAGAATGTTTTCTCTTTCCTACTCTAGCATGTCTACATACAGCAACTGTAGTTGGCCCCTTCCTTGGTTTATTGTTGGCTTCATTCTGTGCAGAGCTGTTTGTTGACATTGGATCAGTAAGTGCAGGTAATGGGTGAAAATATAAAACCTTATTTTAAAGTCTGTAGTTGGTGTATTAATCAGAGCTAAAAGACGTTTCGTTGCTAACATGTGATAATCTTACCTGAGTTCGCTGATGTTTCTTCTAGAATGGAAGATCTGTGTATAATATTCAATCCATATATACACAAATCAATCTGCTTATAAATTATTTGATGAAAAAATGTGTGCTCTGGCTTAACATAGGAAAAGACTAGAATTAATTTAATACAAACCACTGAAATCTGCCAGAAAATTAGCAACATAAGAAGACTGGAGAATATTTTCCTTCATGAGCCTCATTTTAAGAATCATTAAAATGCTTTTCTGTCAGAGATGACTAGGAAAACACAAAATGACAGCAAAGAGTGTTTCTGAACAGATCCAAGATGATTGGTTTTATGTTTTATTATAGATGAGATAACTATAACAGCTACTGATGCCCGCTGGGTTGGAGCATGGTGGCTGGGCATTTTGATTTGTGCACTGCTGAATCTTCTTGTGGGAATACCATTTTGGTTTTTGCCCAAGTCACTTGTGAAGGAAGGTGAAACCAATGAACCTGAGGAGACAAGTGAAAAAAGTGTAGCACCATTGCAAGAAAATGATAAAAATGGAACCAAACAGACCATGTATGAAATTGCTAAAGGCAAGTTATATTGGATTTTATTTCCTTCTTAACTTTAGTCCTAAGGTGTGAACTCTGTGTATTTGCGTAATTAAAGATGGGTCCAGGATATGCGATGCCTACTCAGCTCTCATGTCTCTGTAGTTCAAAGGATTTGTGCAGGGATTTAGAATGGCTCATTGCAGAGGAAGAAAGCTGATTTCATAGATCCAGGATCTGGACTCCTTTCTTTTTCCCCTCCTGCATTTCATGTAGATCTTTTCTTCCTATGAGAGGGTTAAAGCACTGAAATCTGGTTAGGAATATTATAATTCAGTGTGTTGTGGATAACTTGCAGATACTGGTTTCTTTACCCCACATTCACTGCGCAGAAAAGCAGAAACCCAACACAAATCTTGTTCATTTCCCGAGTCCAACTGAAAGCCCTAAAAGAGAATTGTCAGGCCCTTAGGTGTCTCAAAAAAATTAATTACTGTTGAAAAAAGATGTATTCAACTCACATTTATTCATGTTACCATTGGCAGCTTTCACATCTGTGTTCTTTCAAATCTGTATATCTGTAGGAGGTTATTTTTTCCCTTCCTTATCTGTGCTGTTTGGAAATGTAAGTGAATAAAATATGTCAAAAGCTGTGATCTTCAGAGTAGTCTTCTGATCCTGTCCTGCTCAGGGCCCTCTGACAGGACCTTCATTTTCAAAAAGTAAGTGCCATGTGGCAGCTCCCTCTCTGTGCTCTTTCCAGCTGTGTCCGGCAAATTCGCCATACGCAGAGTGAGTACTTAGATCTTGGCTGATATTGCAACTGCATTTTCATAAACCCAGCATCTCTTCCTGCTGTCACGTAGCCTTAAATGAATCCATGAATAAAATACTGTTCTAGTGAGGAAAGGTTCCTAGCTCAGATGTGGGCCCTTAGTGCTCCAGGGTCCCTTTGGAGCTTATGTTTTCATGATTATTCCCTCCCTGTGTTTCTGTGAATGTTCACTGTCCCTGAATATCCTGAATGTAGAAACCTTTCGTTTCACAGAATAGTTGAGGTTGCAAGGGACTTCCGGAGGTGACCTGGTCCAACCCCTGTTCAGCCGCTTACAGCCTATTGACCAGGACTCATTCAGACAACTGTTAATCACCAGGGATTTCAAGTTGAAACTTGATGCTTTTATAGTTTAAAATAACCCAAATTAAAATTAATTTAATAAAATTAAAATTTCCTCAAGAAGCTCTGATTGAAAGTATCACTTCATGAGTAAATAATGCAGCCTGTTTATAGTGTTCCTTATATTTGACTAATTTTTGCAAGATTTGTGTACAAATCTTCTTCTAATGAGCTACTTGCTTACCTCTGAAAGATATACACCCATCCGAAGTGGTGCCCACTTTCAGTGAGGCCCGGTCATTGTTTTGTAGATGCTTATATTTATCTGCAGAGTTTCTCGACAATAGCTCAGCACGTTAATTGACAGAGAACATTAGACAAAGGGGAATTGTGGGGCTTTTTTTAATGGTTCAAATCTTGACTTAATGGGCATTAGGCAGAGAAAAGACCTGTGTAAATTAGTTTCTCAGATGCTTACTTGGCTGAAGACTGGCTGATACAGATTTTGAGAGGATGATGGGAATAACTGTGGTCACAGCTCTCTTCAGGCCTCTTCTGCCCCAGCAGCAAAACCTCAAATCAGTGCTTAGTCTCTGAGGGCGGCTTGTCACAGCTCTTTAGTGCATTTGCACCCCTTTGTACGCCAGTAGAAGGACTGGGGTTTTGGTGAATGCTCTGGGGGCATGAAATGAGAGAAAAGGGAGGAAAGATGGGGCAGTAGCTCCTGCTGCTGTGATTTATTATTTTTGTATAAGCAACAGCTGCACTGGTGTGCATGTGTGTATGTCAGGGAGTCTTTGGATAGAGGAGACATGTTAGGGTACCCTGGGCTAAGCAAGTCATCTTTGTCCTGTGGTGTCTGGCAAAGCAAAAGATTGAGCCTGATCCAGCTCAGGACCATTTCTGTTCCCTTCTTTCCCCCACAGCCACACTGAGCAACAGGTCATCCTTTTCATAAAGCATCACACTAACTCATGGCATTATTTCATTCCAGATTTCATCCCCTTCCTCAAGGCTCTGTTTCACAACCCCGTGTATATGTTATTTATATGCATAACTGTGCTACAGTTCAGTGCCTTTGATGGCATGGTATCCTTCATGCCCAAATATCTGGAACAGCAGTTTGGAAAATCTGCATCAGATGCCATCTTTTTAATTGGTATGTTTGAATTTTCCCTTGCTCTGTTCTATGAATTAGTGATGTCTCTATTCAAATTATCTATATTTTTACATATATACATATGTTCATATGTTTTTACATATACAAACTAAGGTTAAATGCTTCTACATGTGAGGGATATCACACTTCAAAGCATTTCTAAATGTGAATGCATTTTCAGCTAAACATCTAATTTTTTGTGCAGAATTTTATAATCTATTTCCCATCTCTTGAACTGGCTCAGAAAATTCAGCTGATATGAAACTAAGCCATGTGATGTTTGCGTAAAAACACTTCCAACATGTCTTTCAGCTAGAATTTGCTTCATTAATGTATCAATCAGCAAAGAAGTGTGAGAGCACATTCAGTAATCTCATCTCAAAACTGAAAGTCTGTTCCTCATTTCTGTGATGCTCAGAGTGCATTAAGATGTACCTTAATTAAGATGTGCACTAGCAAATCTTTCTCTCGAGTTTCTCAGTCAGCTGGAGAGGCTGGATTGAAACCATATAATTTTTTTTCTTGGTGTTTTTTGTTTTGGTTTTTTTTTTTGTTTGTTTGTTTGTTTTTTGTTTGGTTTTGTTTTGTTTTGTTTTTTTGAGTTGCACCTTGAGTTCAACTCTAGATTGCAATTTTCCAATTAATCATTTCAGTCCTACCCTGCAGCTCATTCCCCAAGCAATTCTCACCTGCTGTTGACTTTGGCAGAGGTTTTGGGTGTGAAAGGAAATTAGCAGACACCCATTTCTGATTGTAGCTAAATTATTCTGTCACAGGCACTCTTTGCATCTTTGCCAAACACAACCTTCCCTAACAGCAGCTGTAGCAGCTACTTCTTTAGCTACCTTATAGTAGAGCAGCTTTGATGGTGTCCTTTATTTTAACATGGAAGTTTCACTTGTTTAAATAGGTGTTTACAACTTACCAGTTCTATGCGTTGGGTATTTTTCTGGAGGCTTATTCATGAAGAAATTCAAGATAAATATCTATCAGGCTGCAAACATAGCGTTTTGGGTATCTTTACTGGAATACCTTCTCTACTTCGCTGCCTATTGGACTGTCTGTGACACCTCTCCAGTTGCTGGCCTAACAGTTTCCTATCAAGGGTATGTTCTTTGAGAGTCAAGAGGACTTCAGTCTTAAGACACCAGGATGATTTTTCTTGTCAAGAATATGCCAGGGTCTCCATTTTAGTTTCCTATTCTAAATTGTCAAGGCTTTTTGCTTGCATGAGGCAGTTGGTCTATCTTAGGTTATCCCCATATCAAACAATAAAAGTGTATTAAAAAAGATATCCATGTGAAGAGTCACACAATTGCATGTCCATATTAATTCTTTTACTAATAAAATTAGTAAAGTCATGTAACTGCAGGTGAAAATAAAAATCGTCGGTCAAATCAGGCATACATGAGTGCAATTTCAAAATAAGTGAGGAAAAAATACTCTTCTCAATCTTACACTGGTTTACTCAAATTTGATTATTATCAAGTTATCAGACGATATTTTATCTGAAGTTTCTTGATTTGAAGCCTGCCATTAATCATTGGGAATCACAGAATGGTTTGGATTGGAAGGGACCTTAAAGATCCTCTATTTCCAACCTCCCTGCCAGGGGCAGGGACACCTTCCACTAGAGCAGGTTGCATTGTGTGTCTGTAAAATGGATATGGAGGTGTAACATCCAACACTTGTGGACAATCAAGAACATACATGCCATAGATGAGAAAAATGCTGTAGGGTATGCGTACCTAATTTATAATATAAATGTAATATAATACAATTTATTGTCCTATAGAAAGGCATGACTCCAAGATAGGAGCATGTAGGACTGGGTCCTGATTCAACACTTGAGCTAGAATAGAATCTCAAGCACTGCAAAGGGTTACTGTGGGTATTTCATTATTGAAATATTTATTCATCTTCTAAATGTATTTCAGAATAGAGCAAGTCTCATATGCTGAAAATACTCTACTGGCTGTCTGCAACACGGATTGTGATTGCCCACTCAAAATATGGGACCCTGTTTGTGGGAGCAATGGAATCACTTACGTGTCACCTTGTCTTGCTGGGTGTAAATCCTCAAGAGGAACTGGAAGAAGTGTGGTAAAGCATACATTTTATTGCACTGTAACTATGAAATATAGTAGGTGACAAATACTTATACTAATATAGGGTGGGGAATATCCATGCACATTTAATAGAATATATAAGGTGAGAGAATTGAACAAATTCATTGAGTAGCACCAGACATTTCAAACTGAATATGAAAATTAGTTTAAATTAAAAAATATAATTAAGAGGACTCCTTCTCTACTAAGAATTAAAGGAATCTTAAATGCTTAATATGGAGTGAGAAATTATTCTGAAGTTCTTGCCAGCTGGAAACCTGAGTGCCCAACAACATTTCAGCCAAAATGGAAGTCTATAGCATGGACTTAATAATCTCTTCTACCTTGTCGATTTAAACAAGTAACCAGGTATTATAGAACTTTTACCCCCACATACAGGGGATGGCTGGACCTGTGCCTGGCAGCCTGGGACAGAGGACACAGTGTCGTGCTGCTCATGAGTAACAAGCTCAAGTGCAGGAGACAGTGAGCTGGTGCCAGCAGTGTGGGTTTGCCACTCAGTGCGTGAGTTTGGACAATCTGTGTGATTAAAATATTCTTTTGACAGGTATTTGAAAACTGCACCTGTGTTGCAGCCTCAGGGTTTTCATCTCAAAACATCTCTGCAACTCTGGGCCAGTGTGATGGACACAAAAACTGTGACAAGATGCTCCATTATTTTTTAATATTGTCATTAGTCTGCAGCTTCATTTTTTCCTTAGCAGCCATGCCTGGATACATGGTCTTAATAAGGTACAGTAAAAGTTCCTTGCCATAAGAAATCTACTGGACTTTCTATTCTGATGCTTTAATTCTCCAGGGAATTAAAATTTGCTTAGTTTGCGTATGGAAGGAGGAAGAGCAGAAAAATCTTATGTCATTTCTGTGCTGTTAAGGTTTCCTGTCATGTCAGCTTTATAATCTGATGTTGCTTCTGGCTATCAGGTTTGTCCTGAATTAATGCAGGACCACTGAGTCAAGGCACCGGGATATTGAGTGGTGTGTGATACCCACGTGTTTATCTGTCAGGAGAACATGATATTGATTAAGGCACAACTACCCTGCACTTTGTGTTGGCCTCAGTACAAGTGGACGATACCTTGACAGCAGCTTTTCCTTTTGTGATTTGGCAGTCCTAGATAAGAAACTTTTCAGCAACCACCTAATAAGCATAGTGAACTCTTTCAACCAATGCTCTTTTTAGAATGGTTTGGGCCTAATGTGATGAAGGACTTGATTTTAAAAAAGGGTTAAACATCTCTTATTGTCACCTCTACTAATAAGTGTACAATGCAATTATCATACAGGTCTCTAAAGCCTGAAGAGAAGTCGTTTGGAGTGGGTATCCATGGATTGGCTTCAAGAGTATTTGGTAAGAAAATATCTATCACACTTCACAAGAACTGTTAGGGCTTACCTAGAGTTAGAGAAGGGTCACATCAGGTCTACGGGCATGGCTCAGGAGTTAATTGCTTCTGTGGAGTGCCTTTGATTGAGAAGAATTCAGTGTTGGGGAAGATAGAATAGGAAAACCTTACAAATATGATTACCTGGCAAAAGATGCTGAGATTGAGATGAAAACAAGCTTTGAGTTACCCAACTCCAGTCACTGAACAACTAGAAAACAATGTATACCGGCTGTAGGTAATCCCCATTTTGTTTAAACAATGCCCTCTACGTGTAGACAGGTCCAAAGATCAAGGAAGACCCTGCAAACTCATCAAAGAGTCCGAAGATCAACTTTTAGAGTTTAAAATATAATGCCATAGGTTAATGTAATGATTCTTATAGGCTGTAGGCAAATGTTGTAGGATTTGTAGCTTATTCTAGATTGGTTCATGGAAATTAGAATATTCAACACAGAAGATGATTTAATGTATTGTAATCACCCTTGAGAGCATTCTGTTCTGCTCTGCTCTCCTCTTCTCTCACTCTGTCACACTCTGACACTCTCTCCCCTCTCGCCTGCTCTCTAACTTCTCCGACCTGCCTGGAGCTGCAAGTGGCAGCTCCTGGCAGGGCTCTTTTCCCACACCTTCTGCAATAAACATCATGATCTAAAACCTGAGAATAGAAATCTCCGTCACTGTCTGTCCTGACCGTCCACGACCGAACCAAGAATTCGGCAGAGAGAGAGAACTCCGCAATTCAGGATTTTTTTACAGATCTCAGCAGCATAGCAAAGCAGAACAGCTTGCAGTTTGCATTTTTTTATGCTGGGTAATAGGCTGGTACCTTGGTTTGACCCCAGTCAGGATCTAAGTACTATGCATCCACTTATTCTCCTCCCACATGGAATAGGGAGAAGAGCTGGAAAAAAGGAAGAACACGCAGGTTAAGAAAAGGATAGGTTAGTAATGGAAATAAAGTAAAATATAATAATAAGAGGAAAAATAGAGAGAGGAATAAAACACAAGAAAGAAAAGTGATGTGGAATAAAACTGTGTGTAATCTGTTGACCATACCCGTCCCATCCCCAAGCAGCAGCTGGTCCCTCCCTGCCACTTCTCTCCAGTCTGTATACTAAGCATGACATTCCAGGTTATGGAATATCCCTTTGGCCAGTTTAGGTCAGCTGTCCTGGCTGTGCTCCCCCCTGATTTCCTGTGCAGCTCCTCACTAACAGAGCATGAGACACGGAAAACTCCTTGATGTAAGCACTCCTTACCAGCAACTAAAACATCAGTGTGTTAACCTATTAAATCCAAAACACAGCACTGTACCAGCTGCTAAGAAGAAAATTAACTGTATAACAGCATAAACCAGCACACAGAACTACACCTGCTGCTCACTGGAAGCCATTTGGCATTTCTTCACTCTTGTACTGTTTATGGTTATTGAATGCAGCATTGCCTCTCATCCATGAGAGAAAATGTTGAGTTCTGAGTAGGAAACACTGTCCATACTGGATTATGGGGATATTGTTTAACAGGCAGCAGGGAAGAAAATCTTTGGTTGAGGGTAGCTGGATGAGGAAGAAGAGAGAGCATAAGATATGTAGAGATTGTGGCTCATGCTGCAAGAGGACAGCACAGATGCAGTAGGTGACAAACAGCATAGGGTCTGTAGTGAATCTGATAACCAGAAGAAAATTGCTATTCACAAAAATGTTGCTAATATTCTTTTTAGCTGGAATTCCATCTCCCATTTATTTTGGAGCTTTGATAGATACCACTTGCTTGAAGTGGGGTACTATGACTTGTGGTGGAGAAGGAGCATGTAGGATGTATGATATTGTCACATACAGGTATATTTTCTACTTTATTTTAATTTCTCCTTCTTACTCTATTCTTGCATGCATAGAGATGTAATTTTATGCAATTTAAGTCTTCCTAGTAGACAAACTGCTCCGTTGTTAGAGATCCGACACAATTTTCTTTGGCATTGGCTTTATTTGTCAAGTGCAACCTTTGACACAGACATTGGAAAAACCTTTGAACAGAAATGTTCTGGTGCTGTAATATTCACTAATAACCTTTCACGAGAACAAGCTTTAAAAACAATGAATTATGATAAACATACTGAAAAGCAGTAAGCTTATGTGAGAAAAAATTTTAATGGGTGACTGAAATATCTTTGAACAGAAAATGGTTGAAACAGTACTTGAATTTGAAAAGAGAAGAATTTTATAGAGATGATACAGTTATTCAAGTTGCAAATTGGTCCACAATACTGCATGTCATGTTATTGTAGTCCTTCAAGGATCATTGTAGGATTTTTAAAGAAAAATCTAGTTGAACTTATGGCCTCATAATAATTCCTTTTAATGCTGTGTTGAGGTTGATTTGGAAGAATATTCTTATGAATACCTAGAAATTTTAACCAGGTAGTCCGAGCCCTTTCAGGACTCTCTCTTTTCCCTATGGATAAAGCCATAAGAGCACCAGGTGCCCGACTTTACTGGCTAAATTGTTTGCCTGAAACTGGGAGATGTAAAAAGCCATCTCGCTGACTGACATATTCTCTGTTCTCACATTCTCATCTTCTGTGAAATCCAAAAGGATCAGGGCACTCAGCACGAGGCCGAGTGGCTGTATAATTTTCAAAAAACAGTGTTTGCTGAATAGTTTTTCCCTTTTTTTACAAATGCATATATTTAATGAAACTCATTATTTATTTCAGGTGGCTCTATCTTGGCCTGCCAGCAGTGTTACGTGGAGTGTCCTACATCCCAAGTACACTAATTCTCCTCATTTTAAAGAAGAAACTGAAATCCGAAAAGCCAGTCTTATTAAATGCACCAATAGAAATGCAGGATAAAGAACAAGAAGCAGTGAAATAGTGTTTCACAGAAGGACATGTTGGGAAAAAAACATTGCAGTGTAAATATTGGATATATCCTTGTGAACAATTTTGTATTTTAACTAGTGAACACTTGGACAGAGATTAATAGAATTACACATAGTTCTATCCTAATTATATTATAAAAGTATCAGTCTGTAAACACAAGGCATGGGAAAAATGTGTTTGGTGCAAAAGAACAAGGATTAGAAATAAGAAAACTTACAAAATGTCAGGTTTGAGTTGTGTGAGCAAAGGGCTACAAAGCAGAAACTTATGTGTTCAGACCTGGTTCACTGAAAATAGACAGAACTTTGCATTTGACTCCAAGTGATGCCAGATTTCATCTTGGAATTCTCACACGGTTTCTGTCAGAGTCTCTCTCATTGACTGTAGACAGGATTTTGGCTTCTTCGGGCCCCGGTTTTCCATACATTTATTTAATGATATTATTAGTCCTTTCAGTCAGGGATTGTTTGTTATTCTGCATGGTATAGGTGGTCAATATATTGGAAACCTGGTTTATGATATGGTCTGAGTGTTGTGGTAATAATAATAAATTTTAAAATAACATTTTTTAAAAATGCTGTGTTATGGCGATGTTTTAAGATTTGTGTAGAGCATCGACAAAGAAAGGCCACCAGTATCCATTACTTTGGTTACCTGCTGCCCTGGGATGTCTTAAATATCTAAAGAAAAAGCCCTAAATGTCTCAGGTTAAAAAAAGCAAAGAAAACCCTGCTGATACAAGTCATACAAGGTGTCTCTGTGGTTTAGTGCATCCATGTTTAGCATCTAATCTGGCCCTACCTCATATCTGGCCCCAGTGCAAAGGTCTGTCTGCCAGCATCCATGCAATAACTTCTCGAGGCTTTTTATTACAGGTCCTGGTTATTATTCCCTACTGAATAAAGCATGAGGGAGTTTGCGGAATGACCACAGACCTATGCTCCAGCACCTGCAAATATTTCCTACTTATTTATTCTGTATGGCACAGACCTGCTCCCATTTAAACCACCTGGGACCTTCTGCAGCCACCAAAAAATGGGAAGGATATTTTGCCACAGTAGTTCATCAGTTCAGTTACAATCTCTTTACTTCAAGGAGTCTTATTGCCTCTGTATGTCTGTGTGCTTGGAATTGCTTCCTGTCCTTGGGGAATCAGTGAGAAAAGATCCATTTACTCCCACAGAGCAGGAAATCAGCTCCAGAATTTAAAGTTTCTTCAAATACAACTGATCCTTAAAACTAATTCTTTTGAAAAGATCTGTCATAGCCCCTGTCTCCCTGAACAGGTATAACCTGAGGAAGGGGAATGGAAGAAACACAAACATGATGCAGCTGAGAACAGAGCAAAACAGAGAATGCAGCTTCCTATTAAACCACAGATCTCCCAGAAGCTTTGTAGACATTTGAAGCTGATTTTGAACATTGTTCTTGCTAGCATGGGGTACTCACTGAAAGCCATCGTTCTTCCATCGTTGGTTGTATTCCACCAAAGGTGGAGTTAAAAATCCTTTGCAGACATTTAGTCACAGCTTGGTGCCAAGGTAACCTGGGAAACATGAAAAGTTACAGAGCAGCAGAATTTCACAGCTGTAGGAAACAAAAGGGCTTTGTTAAGTAGGCAAATCTGTGCCACTTAAATGGAGCACTGCCAAAGGGTCAGACCTAGTTAACTCACTGTGTTTTGAAGTGGAAGGAAGCAGATAGGAACGTTTCCAAGTTTTAAAATTAGCATGTCAGCAGGAACATTTCCAAGTCTCAAATTTAGCATTTCAGTAGATATATTAACATCGTGTTTAATTGTTCTGGTTCATCTGCCTGAGAATGTAGCAGTGAAAAAGGCCACGTTTCCCCAAGGGTTCTGCTGCCCAGGCTGTGTATCCAAGTAGGCAGCGCTGGATGGGTGATGCCTCCTTAGAGAAGCTTCTCGGCATAAACCTGTGGTGGGAACATTGCTTCTCCAGAGCAGAACCAGGAAACAGAGGGTGCGGGTTGTGCCAAGGGGATCCTCATAAATCCTGTAGGATATGCCATGCCTGGTACAAGAGACACTCCTAGGATTGGGTTAGGAGGTTAGAAAATTACTCTTAAAGCTAGTCCTTCAAATGTAAAGCCAAGCTTTAGACTGGGCTCCTTCAAGTTTTAACATGCTGACCATGATTCAGCAAACCATTTAAACACGCGCTTAAAAGTGAGTGGCCTTATTGGTGTTCATTGTTTAAACTGGTGACATTGGACATTCTGAGACTGATCCCCAAACTGACACAGTCGTGGCTCCCATTTGAACAGAAGTGGGTTACAGAAGGTACTCAGAGGGCATTCATTGTGCAAGAATGTTTTGTCTGGTCCTGGCCCAATTATTCAAGCACCAAGACCTGTGTCAGCACTGTGGGTAGCACAAGCCACAAATGGGAATAACGACAGTAGAAGTAACAGTGGTGTAAAATTTATAAAGCAATGGCATATGAATATCTGAGTTGATAAAGTCTGATATTAAATAATAAAAATGGGTGGCAGGTTTATTTTCTGAGTGCCTGAGAGCCCAGCAGACAGCTTTCACAGTACAACCAATCACGTGTCTTTGTCACTGAAGGTTCAACCCAGTAAAGAGTGCCCAAGACCTGAATTTTGACCCTTAAGCCTACCAGGCTGAAGGCTGGGCATTGGTGCCTGGATACGGATGCTATCAAACACTGAGAAACAAACACTTGAAGTTTTTCAGGCAATGTGACCATCTTGGAGATATTTTAAAGGCAATGATACACAAACTGTGCACACAAGTGTTTATCTGGCATTTTGACATGTATTTGTCAAGCATTTTGTACTCAAGGTCTTTTGTAAAGATCCTTGGTATTCCATTGGGGTTTTTTGGACTGTGATCAGCTGTTGAACCATCATTTTCAAAGAAATAACATGTCTTCAGCCTTACTGAAAAATGTCAGTGCTTTGTAAAATGCACATCTCTGTGCATTTTACATGAGCAGGCTATGTGGGCTTTTATTTGTTTTCATTATTTTCGCTGTATTTTAATTTCATCCGCTACTTAATTGCCAAGTCTCTCATTATTTTACAGTCTTACCTGTATCCTAAAAAATCCTGTGTCTGGTATAAACTTCATTGTCTCCCTGCTGCTTCCAACATTTAAGAATTGAAACCTATTCTTGATGCACGATTAAACATTTCCAATTATGCATATTGCCCAAGCTGTGATCATGATTCTTTTTTTCTTGACAGGAAATTACTCATTTGGGAGGAAAATATGTTACCTGACAAGCTGATTTTAATTAGTGGGCAGAAGGGAGGTGTGAGACCAAAGCTGCATCCTTACACTGTAATTTGGTTGAGGTCATGTCTGATTGTGATATGATGCTGGCTGTGTGTTTGTGATACAAACACATCATATTAACATGTGTAGCCTCTGAACACATGATCATTACAATTTTGAGTAAGTATTACTAGCAGGTTAAGCTTACTTTCTTTTTCTGTAGTTTTGTCTATGGTGAACAGTGGGCAGTTTTTGCAACCTTTCTATCTCAAGTGGTGTTTTAAGAGCTGACTCTTCCCTACAGACTCTTCTCATCTGAGCTAACCACTGTACCAGAAGCTAATTCAGCGTGTGGCTGTGGAGAGGAATGCCCTGAGAATACCTGGGATGGGATTTGGCATTAGTTTATGTAAGTCTGATCATGTGATACAAACTGGATATATCCAGCAACAAGTTCTTGGCTACTGCTGCTTTTTTTTTTTTTTTCACACGGAATTGTTGTTAGTCTTTTCCTTTCTTAAAGAGGCATGAAGTGTTCCCAGTTATGATGGTTGGGATTTTGAACTTTCTTTGTTTAGGACTTTCTCTGAGAATGTAGAAAATTACTTGGTAATTGCCCCTCTCTTGCTTTGTCCAGGGAATCAAGGGCATATATTTCTTAAATCACAGCAGACTAAAATCACAGGATAAAACAGAGGATCCCTTTGGAAGGTGAAGTCTTAGGTATTGCAATGCCTGTCTTCCTTTCTAGAAGAGACCATTTGGTAGCTCCAGGCCAGAAGTGTGATATGTGCCTATTAATTTGCAGCAGAGATGCTCAGGGGATACAAACACGCTGTGCTCAGGGCTTTTGCTCTCGTGTGTGACCAAGGGTGGCAGCTTGCTGGATTCTTACAGCCTGGGCAGAGCAAGAGGAAGGCCCTTACTCGGACGGCAGAAAGCCCCATTACAGGTGTGAAAAATGGTGGTTTAAAAGAAGTAGTTCATTCCAGAGGTTTTGCTTTTTAAAAGGCCTTGACCCCCCGTGTTGGTCGAAAAGCTGCCTGGCTTTGTGAGGTTATCATTTAAGTGGTTCCAAAACCAGCTTTGAAAAAAACAGCTTCTCATTTGAGGTTAATGAGACACAGAGAAGGCCAGTTCATGCTGTACCTTTGCTGTTCCTATTGTTTCAAGGCAGCTCTCTGGATGGCCAGAGTGCAGGCATCTGCATGCTGGCTGGTACACCATGGTTTTTCCTTCTCAAGGAAACTTTCTCATATAAAGACAGAATCATATATAAAGCAATCTTAAGTTTCTGCAGAAATTTTCAGAATTTAAAAAGACTGCCAAGAGGGCACAAGACTCATGAAGTTTTTTTTGTTTGGTTGGGTTTTTTTGTTTCGTTTTTGTTTTGTTTTGTTTGATTGTTGTTTTGTTTTGCTTTGCTTTCGGTGCTGGTGGTGATGTAGTTTTCTACCTGACATTGTAACTCTGAATGTTCTTCCTGGTAAGTCTGTGTAATAGGACAGCAGCATTTGCAATGTTGCTGCTGCTACTTTGTGAGTTCTACTTCCATGACTGGCATTTTGCAGGAATATTCCTTTCAGATTTGCACATATACATATATATATATATATATGTATATATGTGTATATATATATATGTATGTATGTATATGTGTGTATATCTATATACGCATGCAGACCCAAACAGACTTGTTTCAGACACAAACAGCTTTTTTATGCTCTCCTTCAATTTTCCAGCTTTACAATTTAACAGATGGAGTCTACTAAAGGACTTCCCTTTTCATTTGGATTCCTTTTCTGTAGAAGCCTGGCATCTGAAATCCTGTCTTGGGTGCTAGAGAAGTTATTTCTAAGTTCAAATATAGCAAAGACAAAGCTATTCATTGTTTCCAAGTTCCTCTGTTAATTTATCATGCTATGTTTTCAGGCAGAAAGGCCTGAGCAGCAGAGGCTGGATTCAGCTATAAGCTGTCCTCACAGAGACCTTAAGATCCAGTATAATATTTTCCTGTGTTAATTAGACAAGTCTATGCAGAGAAGAGAAGAGCTGGTATTTCTTCAAATCTTATTTCTGTATGAATATCGTGAACTTGATACACACATAGAGTCAGACAATGGTATTGTTAAAAACAAGAATTACAACTTCAGTAAATACCTGGGGACATGAAGGGTGGTAGAGCTGTTTTCCTTCAGTACTGTGGGCTGATAAATAGCAAAGAAACCCATATCACACAGAAGCCCTTCTGGTTCTGAGGGTGACCTTTCGCAATCATTCAGTGTAGGTGGTGTAATTGGTACCATCCCCCCCCCAACTTCTCTGATATGTGAATTTTTCACAGTGTATGTAGTACCAAGTAGAGAGGAGCCAATACAGGGCTTCAGTTCAGTCCTCCAGGTGCAGAGATCACTGATAGGGAAATACTCTGTGAAATTCAAAGGCCTGAGTGCCCTAAATGACAGCTGAGCTCTCATTGCTAATTTTCATTTTTTAAACCACAAACTCACAATAATAGTTTTAAATAAAGAGACAGGAAGAGAGAGTGCCCAGATTGAGGTTAGTGTGAATATGCCTTTAGTTTGAAAAAAGTAAACAGGTAGGAGAAGAGGTACCAAGAGGATCCAATTAGCTTGTGTTTCGCTTGGAAAGGGATCCAGATAACTCCCTGGTGCACAGTGAAGAAAAACTGCCTCCCCAGAGTTTTGGGCTGGCAGGGTATTCTCTGGGATAAAAGATATTGCCTGTGGTCACTGGGAAGGGAGGGCAATAAGCAGAGGGTGCTGTGGCTGACATCCCTGGCACTGACACTACAGCAGGAGAGAAAACATCTGGTGCATCTGCCTTGGGTATAAAAATTGCACTGCAAGCTGCAAATGGGAGCTCTGGGGCTGCCAAAGGGGATTTAAACTCCTGTCCCTTTATAAAGTGCTCATGCTGGTAATGAACAGACAGGAACAATTTAGTGTCCTAGGCCTCTAATTCTTGTCCTGACCGAGTTGGTTTAACACTTGTGACTTTATAAATTGAGTACAGTAAACAAATTACATTCCTTACCATCAGTAAAGGATTATTTCTTGGCACACACTTATTGATGTTTGCCAAGTCAAATTTTAAAATATAGGTGGCATGACTTCTATTACTTCTCTGGAGATTGTTTTATACCTTGTTAATTTTGTTCTCTTGGAACCTTTCCCAGTGTGTCACAGGAACCCTGTGGTGTTCATTTTTTTTATTTTGATATAGAGTTTCTTGTCCAATTTAAGATTAATTTTTTCTCTTTGATATTGTTACATTCTTCAGGTATTTATGAGTATCAATCTCCCTAAAGTAAGGCTGTTCATTCCCTGTGTGTACTAGGTACATTATGATTTTTCTCAAGAATGCATGAAATTTGTGTCATGTTCCACATCCTATTGCTCTGAAAACTGCTTCTTGGTGGCAGTTTGTTTTGCGTCCTTGAAAAATGTCTTACTGTATATTGCTTTAACATTTTGATACTGTGTGAACTTTTTACCTTTCAGATTTTTCAATAATTTGGGACAATAACAAAACAAAAAGCAAAGAACGATTTTTTGCAAATTGGGTTGTCATTGGTCCTGTGCAGCTGAGTGTCAGAAATTTGTCTCAGAGACTCTTTTTTTGCTTTACAGAACTTCTGTAACAAAGAAACATGGGTGAGAAAGAACCATGCTGCTTCCTGGAGTGGAACACCAAAACAGTGATTAGAGCTCTAGCTGTATCTGTGATACCTGTGACTTTTCTTCCAGATCATAGAGGGTGATATCTTTACATTCCTCAGTAGAAGAAAGAAATTCCCATGGGATGTTTGCCTAAGTTTATGCTGCACAACAATGTTAATGATAGCTCACAATACGTTTGCTTTAGATAGTTCTCATGTAAAAACCCAGCTTGCTCAAAACCAATTAGTGAAACCAATGCTTAAAAAATTCTTAAGCATTGTTAAAACTATTGTAATGCATAGTTTTATTAAAAAACAAAACTCCACGTAAAATATTGTTTTCAAAAAGTGCCTGTAAGAAAAGCAGCCTCCTTTGGAACTGCAAAGGGAAGCACGGATCTGAGGATAATTAAGGAAACGTTTTCCTTGAAGCTTCCCACATCCATCTCTTTTTAAGTGAAAGTACAAAGTTTTAAGTTTTCTTTAATGACTTTTGAAACACCATTTAGCAGAAAAACAGCTCTAGGTAGCATAAGTAACAGTAGTCTTGCATATAAAAGTACTTTAGATTTATATATATTTAAAAAAGTGAAGGGAAGTTTATAATATCCAAATATACACACAAATTGGTATTGAGATGTTCCTTCTATATTTCCCATCAAGGACATAAAGAATACTTTTTGAGAATTATTTAGTAAGTTCTTATTATTGTACTTTTGAATACAAGACCTGGCTAGCACTTAAACATCCACCACTTCGATAAGCCACAGCTGTGTAGGCCCATCATAATGCTCACAAGAGTTCTTCCTATGACGTTGGTCAAATTTACTGGAATTCAGGGGATTTGCACTCTTCTTGCAGCAGGGAATTTCTCCTGTTAATGGTAACAATTAACACAGGAAGTTAAGATTGAAAGTGTACTCCTTGCACAAACATGCTATTAGAAGTGCCCAGAGTTAGCTATTTACAAGTGGAGGGCTTCTCTCCACTGCTGCTCTGCTCATGAAGGCACTACCACACTTTGTGATCCAGCTCCCTGCTCCTTTTACCCTGGCTCAGGGTAAAAGCATTCTGCATTCTCACAGGGCTGGCGCAGGCAGTGGGCATGTCCCACTCTGAGCTGGAGCTTAGAGAGGTCGTCAGAGATCTTGGCAGGAGAAAAAAATCAATAGTAACATATTTGAAGATGATTTCCTTTGGGTTGTATTCCACTATAGACTTGCTTGTTTACTTTCTTTTGATACAAACTTTCTGTGGCACAAAAGGGCTGTGATTTTTAGAAGCTAAATTTCGCCATCAGTTCGTTAGGTTTGTGTTTAATTCAGCTTGCACATAAGACACTTGTGAAAGGTGATTTCTAATGGCATACATTGAAGTGGACATCCCTTTTCCAAAGGCTGTCAGTGGCAGTTAAACTTCTCCTTTTCAGCTTTGAAAGCATTCCCAGTTCGGGCTCTTCAAATCTTGTGATGTTTTATCTGTAAGACTAGGGTGCATCTAAACAATAATCCCTTTATTCAGGTTAAAGCATTGTTCCAGCATGTGCTGGAGATTCAGACTGGAAGTCTTGAATTAACTCTGACAAAAACTTGATTCTTTTCAGATACCCTTTTCTTTTTCAGAAGACTAATTAATTCAAGCACAAATTACACCTAAATGCAAAGGTGCAACTGACTAAGAAGTGTTATGAGTTGGAATAATTTTTAATGTCTATTTCTCCAAGGTTAGTAGTATTGTTTCCCATATAAGCATACATGTAATACCTGTCTCACAGTTTGAAGAGATCATAATACTCCTCATTTACTACTAATATTGTTTGAGGTTTTTACACAGGAGTACTCAGTAGGTCCCATGCCTGGGGAGAAAACTCCCTTATTGCAGAGTTAGATGGCACAAATTTTGCATGATGCCTGTGAAGAGCTGCCAAATTAAGTTTTACAGGAGATATCTCTCACAGAGGAGCACTTCTAAATTTTTTTTGCCACTTGTATCTTGGTCTTTTGTGAGTTTTCTTTGGGACCTAAAGAAGCTGGAATTAGTAAAATAAGATCAAATGACTGCTTGGCTTAGCAACCCCAAATCCTCTATGCACTTTTCCAGAGGTGAAAAACTGGTGTGAAGAAAAAGACTGGACAACTTATGTAGAAATCATACCACTGATTAACTGTTTTTCTCCCCTCTTTTTGCACATGTTGTCCTTCAGTGTTCCAGCAGCAGTAGGGTACAGTCTATCATGTTCCTCCTCCCTCTGTGACTGAGGGAGCTCATGATGTGACTTGCAGACTGAGCTCCCTGAGCCTTGCCCTTGCTGCCCCATCAGCCCACATCGTGTCCCGGCTGCCAGCTCGGCACTGGGATTGTGCTGCTCCAGGCTGGGGCTCTGTTTGGCAGGAAAGCTCAACCAGGGCAATCGAGCATAACTAAAGAGGTGAACAGCGGGTCCCCCTTGTGCCGAGCTTTTTCTGCTGATGAGCAAGAGGCTGCTCCTGAGTGGAAGCTGCCATCTGCTTCACCTCAGCGTGGCAGGAGGCCAGGGCTAAAAAATCTGCAGTTTCTTGAGTGCCTGCCACACAAAATAACCTCTAGGAGGAAGGAGACGGCTGGGCACTCTCTCTCTGAGTGTCCTCACGTGTCCCTGGCCGCGGAGCATCCCGCACCCTTTTGATGCAGTTCATCGCACACGGGGGCTGTTGTGCAGCCAGCCAGGCACATCCCAGCAGGGACACCACGTCCTGCTTCAGGAATGTGGGTGGTGGTGCTGCACAGCCAGGCTGGGAGGAGGCAGCTCCTCCCACTGGAGCTGCTCCTGGGCCCATTTGCAAGGGGCTCTTGCACCCAGCTCTGGGCAGACACCACTGCCAGCCCATCACAGCCAGCCCTGGGTCACACTGGAAGCAGCAACCAACCCTTCAGCATCAACAACAAACACTTCCTCATTGGTAACCTGCTCTCCTGTTTTTGAGTTTCTATGCTACCATGGGCCTTGCAGAACAGGTTCCCAGTACAGCCAGTTGTCAGGCTGGTGGCTGACACAACAGCCCATAGTGCAGCTCGTGGAGAGGCTCTGGTGGGTGCTGCTAGTGCTGTGCTCTGCCAGCATGTGCCAGTGGGCTGGCCAGGCTCTGGCAGGTGTGCCTTGCCTCTCTAGGACTGCCCTTCTGTAGCAAGGGCCCTTTTCCTCGCCTGCCAGCAGCTGCCATGTCACAACTTATTTGGACAAGGCATGATGGCAAATGCTGTCACAGGCACCGGAGCTCAGTTTGAAAAAGCTACAGAAGACTGTTTTTATGGGAGTGCTGAAGTCTTTTATGGTGGGATTCATCTCTCCTGACTTTCTGTTGTCAAAAGCTGATCTCGGCTGTCTAGCCTTTCACAGCCATATCCGGAGTTCATTCAATCTCCTACCTGAAGTAAGTATCTAGAACAGATGAAAGAACCCATGCCTTTGGAAATACTTCTCTTTCCTCCTCTATAAGGCAAACCTGATTGAGTGGCTCATCTGGAAGTGTCTGCACTGAATCCGTGCGGTGCTGCCTTGTAAGTGGATGTTTCCAACCATATGCAAGGATCCCAAGAAGTGTCATGTCCTCTACAGATAAACTTCTGGGCATTCAACTTTAAAATACATTTCTTGTGGGTGTCTCATCTTGGGAATTGTGTTTAAGAGCCTGCTCTCCTGACAGATAATGGGCTTGCAGTGACCTTTCAACAGACTTCAGTTTTTCCACCTGGTTGCAGACTGACAGCAAGAATAAATAGGGCAATAAATAACATTGCTAATGTTCGTATGTTTTTTCCTTCTAACTTTGCAGTATTGTAATAGTTAAAAGGTGTACAAATACAGGTTGCAGTACATGTAAATTTGACATTGTCAGATGACGCAAAGTCTGCTTCATTCTAATGATATTCTGGTAAATGAATCCAAGCTTTTTAAAGATTAAAAAAATGGAAATAATTAAGGCATTAAGAAGTAGCAAAGATAACTGTTCTTCACCTAAGTAAAAGCATGCAAATGAGAATCAATTTATTTGAAGAATAGGTTTGATGGATTTCCCATATTCTGAACTCTTTCAAGAGAAGGTGAGTTTCAACATGTACATTGTTCCCTCACGTTAAAACTAAATTAATTAAACAAGAAGTCAGAATTTAAAGAGTAATGTAGGAACACTGCATTAAAATGATCATAGAAAATAACAGTTTTTCTGTTGCAAATTTTCTTACTAAACGGTAGAATTAAGCTGTGTTTTGATTAGTTCACTGAGTACCTAGTATAGAGAGCATGTAGTCCTGCTGGTAAAACAGAAAAATTGAAACTTTAAATTAAGACCCGTAATAACTCAATAAATATATAATGATCACTGTAAAATGTGTAAAATTCTATCAAGCAAAATCCAATAACAAGTGCAAATATGGCAGATAAAATGATTGTCTGCAGTTAACCTACAAGCTTCAGGGGGCAATGAGAGCTTGTCTATCTATGTACTTAGCAAGTTTATAGTTTCTTTTAGCTTTCATAATTTTTTTTTTAGTTTTGACTAAATGCTATAATTCCATGTATTTGAATTCATTTAGCATTTAGCAAATCCCTTAATGTATTTTTATACAGAAGAAGATAATCAAAGCTTTTCATGCAAACCTCTGCGCTGGGGTGGTGACACAGAGGGCTCACACCAGAAACTGGCAGATCTCAAAGAGCAGTTCATGCCCTTCCAGGAGCCATCCCTTGGTATCTCTGCTGACCCTCTAAGGCACCACGAAGTGAAAGCTAGCAGGCTGTAGATGCTTGGAAAAGCTGAGCCTGTGCTCTCAGGGCTCTTGTGCCTGAGCCAAGCCCACTCCGTGGTTGATGGGTGGATGGTAGGGAGTTCTCTTTAAGAGGTGCTTCATGCAGCTGCAGTGCTTAGACTTTAGGGGAAAAAAAAAAAAAGAAAAAAAAAGAAAAAAAAGGAAAAAAAAAAAAAAAAGGAGTGAAGAAAACAAGTTGTTCCACCCAGGAGAGGCTGGCACCCGGGCAGGTAGGCTGCCAAAGCAGTGACAGCACATGAAACCTGCCTTCTTCTGCACAGCTTTTGTATCGGTGATTGTGGGAAAGTTTTGCAATCACCATAAGAAGGAAATCCAAGGTTTAAAAAACATGTGGTGAAGTGCTCCACTTCTCGGAGCAGGCAGCGCTTGGGCTGTGACGTTGCACTGGCTCCAAGCCTGGAAGCCCTCGGGCACGGGAAAGAAACAGCCTGACACCGCTCTGACACAAAGTAAGTGCTCTCTCTGCCTCTCGCTGTCTCTCCACACCCTCCTCCCTGCTTCTGTCCATTTGTTAGTTAGTCGGTTTGTTTGTTTAGTTTCGAGGTGCCAGTGCAGCCTTTCTGCACATCTCGTTGTCACTAAACTTGAAAGACTTTATGTAAAGTGCAAAGGTACAGTTCTGCAAATTCAATATTTTTTTTTTTTAAAGGATAAGCACTGTTGAGAGCAGGGTGTTTTATCCCTCTGTAGAAAAACTATCCATTACACCTAATTCATAAATTAAATATTTTATTATTTTTCTTGCTTCATTTGATTTTAAATACCACTGGTGTCAATGATTCACTGGTTTGCCAAAGTTCAGATTCTCATAGAGTGGTTATGGAAAATGTGATTGTTCAATAGGTATAAGAGAAGTGGTTCTACAGTTTAACATTTTCTATGATTTTCAGATAGGTTATTAGTCTGGCACCATAAATAAAATTTTACATTTAAAATTAAGTATATTGGAAAGAAAACCATGTCACTGATTTGGATACTGTTTATTTAACAGAGTCAGATGTTTCACAGAGTTAATAATCAGCAAAATACAAATCAATAAAGAATGTATTTGCTTTAGAGAACTGTCTTTCAGCTCCTATCCTGTAAAGATTGGGGTAAGTCTGACTTCACCATACTTTATTAATCTATAGCTTACTTTTAAAATGTTTTTTTTATTTTTTTATTTAGGAGTTGCTGAACATGGCCTAAGGAAGGTTAGGTCCTGTCAGAAATTTTGTATGTGGCTTAGTCTGAAATATACACGTGTTTGCTTTTCATAGTCCACTCCTACTGGAATAGGATTTGGAACTAAAATCTACAAAATTCAAGTTAGAGTTCTTATGAGGCTTTATATCTCTTTATGAGACATTAGTGCCTGTTGCAGTGCTAGGTGTTGCTTAGCTGCTGCAGCTTTCCCTGGGAGCGCAGCGGGGGCTTCTTGGGACAAGGCAGGGATTCTCTGCCCTCCTGCAGTCCATCTCGGACTCCCCGCACCGCTGCTCCAGCTAGCTGCCAGCCTGCAACTTCAGTGATGGCAAAGGAGGTGAGAAGGCTCTCCTCATGGCACTGCAAAGGTCTTTATTCCATGCTGCCTNAGGAGTGGCCAGGACTAGGGGCGGGGGAAGGAGGGAGACCCCATGGAGAGGGCAGGAAGTGATCAGTAAGAGGGGGTACAGCGCCACAAGTGCCCATTTTCAGTCATTAGGAGTAACTTTTAAGGGACTGTTGGGTTTCTAAGCGTGGTGTCCTTTCTGGCATAGACGGACATTTCTCAGGGAATCCAGGTGATCCTGGGCATCTTGCTTGGGAGAACTGAACTCTTCAGAGGAACCCAGTGATGTTTGTGGGTTAGCCTGGGACCCTGCCACATCCCCACAACCATGGTGTCAAAAATTTCACACAACACTCATGGGTCAGTTTGCCTCAGGGGCCTGCAGGAAGGAAACCTTGAAAGTTCCCATGTGACTTAAACAGCATGGCATATTTAAGATTCCAGTGTCTTGGGGGAAAAATGTTACAGGCCAATTCCTTGACATATGTTCCTCTATTCTCCTTTAATATATGTGCAAATGTATATCGGAGATAACTGGTTGATTTTGGTGCTATTGCACCAGTTTTCCAACAGACAAACTTGGCAGTAGTTGTTTTTTACTTATCATCATTCCAGATATCTTGGTATTAGTGTTTTCCTCTGATCAGCTTAATCGACTCCAGCCAACATAGCTAAGATGACTCCTTAAATCAGACACAACTTTTAAACTAAAAGCTTTATCAGTCTTACTAAAATATCTACATTTATCATCTGTCCTGCAGGGAACTTGTGAAGGCTTGTGGACTTAAAGACAGTCATTATTTGCTTCTTTTAATCAGTACTCTCTTTTCTCTTAATGTATCTTTACCTACCATATTGCTTACCCTATTTTCTCCTCTGTCGTCATTTATGGTCTGATTCTACAAACACTTATCCAATAAATAATGTTGCTCATTGAAATGCTGACAGGATGGTAGTGTTCACTAAGAAAATCCTCAGAAATACAAGAGCAGAAGCCTACTGGATCACACAAAAGGTCCATTTAGTCTGGAACAGTGATCAAAAATGAATATCTCAGGAAGAATTGGTTCAAGTGTGGTAAAGATGTTTTTCTGACAAACTCTCCTAACTTCCAGCTGCCTGGGGACTTTCCTTTTCCACAAAGATTTCTAAAAACCATCAGCAAGTTACCTATAACTTTTCCATCTATCCAAGAAAGTCCTGGAGTCTTTTAGGAAGCAGATGTCACGAATCAGGTGCACTAGTCCTTAACTAGTTACGGTAGTTACTTTGAACACTCTTTAATGTCCTTCCTGAGAAAAGATATCAACGTGCAGATATCTCAAGTAGTGTCTCACCACTGAGTGTGTCTGAAAAATATTGGAATGTGTCATTCTTATGCAAATAATAGTTAAACATAGCAATGTTTTTCAAACAGGAAGACCTACATATCAGACGTGTAGAAGGAAAACCATGGACAGAGCAATCACTGCTGGCCAGCTTAAAGAAAAATCACTGTTCCAGGACAGTGATGGCAGTGCAGTTCCTGCCAAGACTGTGTGCCATAACTGTTCAAAGCTAAAGGTATGGAAGAACCCTCACCACATATTTTCTCTGGAACACTGAATTGCCATTTGAAGTCCTATCAACATTCAGTTAGTTATGTATGGCACTGTTTGATACGATATGTGTTGGAAACAATGATCTGGGCTGCATCCATAGGGGTCTGGAAGGGATCTGGGCAGCAGGGAAGGGAGGAGATTTTGCCTCTCTGCTCTGCTCTGCTGAGATTCCACCTGAAGAGCTGCCTCCAGCTCTGGGGTCCAGCACAGGAAAGATGTGGAGCTGCTGGAGTGAGTCCAGAGGAGGGACACCAAGGTGATCAGAGGGACGAAGCAGCTCTGCTATGAGGAAAGGCTGGGAGAATTGGGATTGTTCAGCCTGGAGAAGAGAAGGGTGACCTCATGGTGGCCTTCTAGTACTGAAGGAGCCAACAAGAAAGATTGAGAGAGACTATTTTCAAGGGACTGGAGTGACAGGAAAAGAGAGAATGGCTTCACACTGACAGAGAGTAGGTTTAGATGGGATATTATCACATCTTCCCTATGATGGTGGTGAGGCCCTGGCACAGGTTGCCCAGAGAAGCTGTGGCTGACCCTGGATCCCTGGAAGTGTCCAAGGCCAGGTTGGATGGGGCTCAGACCAACCTGGTCGACTGGAAGATGTCCCCGCCCATGGCAGGGGGGTTGGAATAAGATGATCTATAAGGTCTCTTTCAACCCAAACCATTCTGATTCTGTGGTTATGGTTCCAAGCACACGGTAGTCAATAAATGTGCTCAGAAGTTAAAAAATGAGGTCATATTTTATGAACAATTCATTTAGAGGTGTGCTGTAGTCACAGTGGTAGTTGTAGATACAACTTTTTATTCATGTTTTTTAGAACAGGAGAAGGAGAGCTAATAAGATATACCATGATAATACCAGTAATGAATATTATGCTACAAGTTTTTCTTAAGGAAGGAAACAACTAAACCAATATATACTAGAAAGTTAGAAGGTGCATGCCATCAATGCCAATTTTCCTTTTCCTTGCAGTTGCAGAGTTTTTGGAGGCCACCCTGAAAAAGAAAGTAAAATCTGTTTTAATGATAACAATAGGAAGGTTCTCCTCTCAGAGAATTAGAAAGCAAAGCATATGATTTTTGTGCTTCTTGAGTGGGTTGCTCAGGCATCCAGCCATAAAGCAAAAATTGTTACTTTGCAAACTCAATTATTTTCTCTCTTCAGATATTTCTTGGAGCTCTAGCTTTTTCCTTTTTTGCCAAAGGATTTTCAGGAAGCTACATGAAGAGCATGTCCAGTCAAATTGAAAGGAGATTTGAAATCTCATCATCAATTGTTGGCATTATTGATGGCAGCTTTGAGATAGGTATGTGTACTTTGAAAGTGGGTAAGTGCTTCTTAGTACATTTTCACCCCCCCAAAAAACCTATTTTTTTTGTACTGATTCTCTCTCCTGTTGATGCAGGTAACTTAATGGTGATGGTGTTGGTGAGCTACCTTGGACCAAGAGTTCATCGGCCAAAAATAATTGCTGTTGGGTGTCTCATCATGTCTGTAGGAGCTTTTTTGTCAGTGATGCCTCAGTTCCTAACGGGACGGTAAATAGAGAGTTTTCACATTATGCACTAATTGAACTTGATCATATGAAGTGTTTTTTAAAGCATACATCTGAGTTAAAAGCTTGACAGTAGTAGTTTCTTCCATATATTCCAACAGGAAAATGGGTGGATTTCTTAATATTGATTTTCTGATTTCATCTCTGAAAGCTTACCTCTTGCTACAGGTAAGCAAGAGAGAAACATCAGGTTTCCACAGAACTTACACATAATTAAGGATAAAGTGGGTTAAATTTTTCACCTGGGATGGATATATATACATAGATATGTATGTTTTTTAAACTGTGTTCCCTTTTTTATATTTAAGTGAAATTAGAGCTTCATGGAAAATGTTTCCTTCTCCTTGAAAGGACACTCAGGCTACTCAGGACAAGCTCTTTAAAATGCTGAAGATTTTTATCTAAACTTAGGGAGAATTAAATATCTAAATACCGCATTTGCATTTAAGCTGTATCACATAATTGTCAGAAGCAGGTCACATCTTTCCAATCCTTTGGCATCCTTGCATCTGCCACAAAGGTAAGAAGGAGGTGCCGTTATGGAAAAACATCAGCCCTGTTGTCTGTAGACAGATGTGGATGGACTCTGCCTCTGTCCTGCAGTCTAAAGCATGATCTCTGGAAGCAGCTTTGTTGCTCTTTAGCTCAGGAAGATATTGGGGTTAAAATCGTCAGAGCACTTGAAAATGGTATGAAGATACTTATTTTTTTTTAAGCAAAGCACTGGAAATGGGCCTCCCCTCCACTTTGTGTGTATGAAATGGGAATGAACATACGTGAACACAAGGCTCAGACATGCTTCCTGTGAAGCAAAGTCCTTCATGTGTCAGTTGTATTTCACACAGTTGTTTTCCAGTTACAATTATGAAAGGATAACTGTTAATGTGGACAACTCCTCCACGAGTGTGTCAGCTTGCTCCCCAGTGTCATCTGACGGCCTTCCAGTCACAGATGCTACAGAAACACCCAGTACAATGATAAATGTTGGTAAGATAAAGCTCTGATGCTGGATTCCCTTCTTCTGCTTGTCCCCATTGTATACCCTTTTTTACTGGAAAGCAGTAAAACCCTGGCTAGAAACCATGATATATACAAACCTACCCTATAATGATTGTCGAAACCCATATTTTATGTTATTTTGCTGCTGCTGTAAAGTATTGTCAGAATTGTGTTCACAGAAATACAAATGTTTATGACCTGCAGGATGTGAGAAAACAACAAATTCCTACCTGTGGCTCTTTGTGTTGGTGGGGAACCTTTTACGAGGAATTGGGGAAGCACCAATTATGCCACTGGGAGTATCATATATTGATGATTTTTCTAAAGAAGAAAACTCAGCATTTTACATAGGTAATGTACAAATGAGTGATCTTTATGCTAAACATTCTGTTCTTTAGCATTTCAATAGTCAAGCAAATACTCACCAAAACAGTCTGTCTGGGTAATTTTGAGTTGTACAGAGACAAAAAACCCCCGAACAGTGCAAAAGATGTCTCATATATATTTTTTAGGGATCATTCTAGGATGGTCTTTTTGCTTTCCCCGAGTAGCTTCTGTGATGAAGAGAAGCATAATCAAATGCTCATTTCCCCAAAGTGCAAAGTCATATCTGTCTTATCTGGGATATCATCTTCAGTACCACAGCTTCAGAGGACCAAATTCTTCCTAATCACTGTTTCACAGATAAGGGAATGATCCTTAATGTGAGGATCTGTAATGTAATCACAATTAATTACAGTAATGTAAATGTGTTTCAGGAGCTCTTACCTGACTTTTTAAATTTTACATGCAGCACACTTCCAGTTGAAAGCTTTTTAAAGTCACTATTTACTGAAGGAAAAACAACACCTTGCCAGGGTGTTGTAACAAATCCTTTCTAATTGGGATTTATTCTTGTTTTGACAGCACATAACCTATTGCCCAAGACAGAGAGACGTACACCCAAGCTAATTAATTTGTTGGCAAACTGATTTAATAGCATGGGGTGTTTGTGTGGCTGAGGGAGCTCAAGAACTGTGGCCTGAAGTAAATTTAGTGAAATTGAGCTGGTCAGAAAGATAGTAAGACACAGTTTCAGGAAGAGCTCAGTTTGTAATACTACAGGGTAAGGCCACAGCAAATGTCTTCATCTGGGAGTGAGGAAATTTTCAGGTTGAAGAAAACGGAAGTATTGTGGAGGTAGCTGTCAAAAACAAGTGTTCCACTCAGCAGTTATCTAAAATATTTTAATCTCCTCTGAGCTTCAGATTAAAGGTATTTTTTAAAGTTTAGCTGAATTTTTTTCTGGTCAGAATCTAATCCGGGAGAGATTAAGACAGTTTGGGACTACTGGGCAAGTGAGATTAAAAATATAAAGTAAACACGGAGAAGAGCACTGAGTCAGCCAAAATGAAAATTGCGTTATGCAAAAGAAATTAAGTATTTCACTTAAAGTGTATTAAAATATTTCACTTTTACATTCAGAATAGCAGTTTTCAGTCACTTATTCCATTTTGGTCGACTGAACCACTTTGCAAAAAAAGTGAATGTTGAAACAGCCTTTTCCATAGAGCAGAAATTTCTTTTCTTGGCTAACTTTAATTCTTTTCTATATCTTATTTCTTTATCATCTGGCTAAATCAATTTTAATCAGGGTTTTTTTGTAAAATACAAACATACAAAAAAATTTGTCCTATAATAAAAAACGGCAGTCAAGCCTTGCTGATGAATTCTGAGCTTTAATCTCATTCTTTTACCCTGAACAAGAAGTCTCAGCTTTCTGTCTCTCCTTTTTCTTTTGTCCTTTGATATTTTGTTGAGTAAGAACATAAGTTATTTTGAGGCAGAGACAGCATTTTTGTAATAGAATGAAATAAAATCATTTTGGTAGAGTTGTGGTGACAACGATAATACCAGAGTTGCAACAGGAAGGAACAGAAAATTTATCATTTTTGTTAAGATGTAAGGATTTATTACAGAAATTCTGGGTGATGAGCTGAGTAATCACTATATTCAGAAGGGAGTTTGTAAAACCAACTCTCAGGAGGAGAATCTCTGCAGTAGAACACAATAGGATTTACAGAGCATAGTGCTGGATGTGGGCAAGAACTTACAGGCATTTGGTAAAGAATTCCTTCTTTTCTAATGGAATAAAACTTTCTGCAACTTTAAGGTGTCAGTTCCACCCTAGAATTCACAAATCCGAATTACTGAGCTGTATTTTGATCTTTTTACCTCTTCACAGCTAAATTTCAACAGAACAACACAAGTGGCGAGGGAATGTGAGAACCTATGCTTGAATTATTTTGAAGATATTTT
>VZRR01006240.1:0-17546 GCA_013398015.1 Oreocharis arfaki | reverse complement strand
TCACCCCATCACCATCACCCCCTGCACCATCGCCCCAGAGCAGCTGCTCCGGCCTGAGCTCGATCCCAGTGTGCAGATGGTGAAGTACCAAGAGAAGGAGCAGGAAGCAGGAGGAGCAGAAGTACCAAGAGAAGGAGCAGCTCAAGACCCTCAACAACGAATTCCTTCACCCATTAGCCAGGTGAGCTGAGAACCGCCCCAGCTGCAGTTTCCAGGGTCTGGAGTTCAAGGGAGGTGTTGGGCATGGAAAGGGCACGGAAAGGGCACGGAATCCTGGCAGAACAACTCATTAGAGACGTCGAGGGAACTTGCACAAGCTGCCACGGGAGAACCTTGGGGTTTATGAGGCCTCAGTGTCCAGGCAGTGCTGCTCTGGCCTCGAGGCCTGACTGGGGCAGGGAACAAGCTAAAGCCAGTTCCAGCTGCCCTCCAGTCCCCTCTCAGCCCTCTCTGCACAGCCCAGATTTGTTGCAGAGCTGATTTCCAGAATTTCTTTGCTTTTTTGTGCATTTCCACACAGGTGCCCCGAACAAAAGCTGCTGGATTGGGAAACTCTGCCGGCTGCGTCAAGAGCAGGAGCGCACCCCACTGCTGGGGCATCAGCACTGGCTGCCACAAGCACTCTGCCATGGGATACCTGGGAAAAGACCCACAGGGGTCATCCAGTCCAGCCCCTGGCCCTGCACAGACACCCCAAAATCCCACCCCGTGCCCAAGGGCATTGTCCAAACATTCCTGGGGCTCTGGCAGCCTTGGGGCTGTGACCATTCCCTGGGGAGCCTGGGCAGTGCCCAGCACCCTCCAGGGGAAGAACCTTTCCCTGATCTCCAGCCTGACCCTCCACACAGCTCCAGCCATTCCATGGTCCTGTCCCTGGTCCCCAGAGCAGAGATTGGAGCTGCCCCTCAGGATGAAGCTGCAGCCCCTGAGGAGTCTCCCCCCGTCTCCTCTTCCCCAGCTGGACAAACCAAGTGCCCTCAGCTGCTCCTCATGTGGGCCCTGCAGACCCTTCCCCAAGTTCTTCACAATCCTCATCCCATTTCCCATTTTCCTTTCTGGGATTCAGATTTGGATCCTGGAGCAGCAGAAGAAGGTGCTGGAGACCAAGTGGAGCTTCCTGCAGAGTCACAGAGAGAGCAGCATCAAGGCTGTGCTCAGGGCTTGTATCTGGAATTTGAGGGAGAAACTGGGAGCCCTCAGGAGCAGCAGAGCCCAGTTACAAACAGGCCCGAGAGCAGCAAAGCAGGGTTTGGAAACCAACTGGAAAATGTGAGTAAAAACCAGAAAAATGCAAGTTCAGGGCTCAAAATGTTGCTTGAAATTTGTTGTCAGGCAGAAACACCAGACTTTTCGGGGTGGTAAATGGTTCCCAGCGAACTCGTGGGTGGAGATGAAGTAGATTCACCTCCAGCAGATTCCCATGGTGGAGGTGAAGAAGATGGAAAGATCTCCCAGGATCTCAGTACAGAGAGCAACGTCCACATTTACAGACACATGGAGGAAGCAGAATATCCCTCTTCCACATTTGCTTTCCCTCCTTCCTGACTCAAAATTCAGATTTCCAAGTGTTCAGCAGCTATTTGAGGTCACACAAAAGCAGTTCTGCTGCAGAAACCTCTCTGAAAACACGTCAGTTTTCCCACGGGCTACAAAACAAGAGCAAAGTACCCCAAAACACCGTCTGGGGAGAGGGAGAAAAACCAGAGTTTCATTTCTTTCACTTGTGGCCTGAAGGAACTCAAAGAAAGAGGGAATTGTGCTGAACTCCAGCAAAACTCCCCATTTTCCCACGGGGGTCCGGGGATGAGCAGAGCCTGCGGACGCACGCCCAGGAGGAGCTACTTGTCCTAAGGAAGGTGAGCAAGGGACTCACTGGCTGAACCTTCCCCTCCTGGTTCGGGTTTTTGGGTGGTTGTGGTGACTCCTTCCCCCAAGGCAGCACAGGAAACAAGTACCAGCAGAAGATGGGTTTGCTCAAACTCCAACCAGACCCCAAATCCCAGGAGCTGGAGCACGGTCATGGCACCGACCCTGAGGGCAGCCCCCAGTCTGCTCTCCCTCCAAAATTCCTCTTTCCATCCCCAGTTTGTCTCCAGGACACAGAGAGAGTTCTCTTGGGCAAAGCCGAGCTGGAAGCCAAGGCGGGAAGGCTGAAAGAAGAGGGAGAGTTCCTGGGAACATTCCACAGAGAGGTGAGAGGCTTCCCCAGGGCTCCAGCAGTAATTCCCATTTCCCAGCTGGGTTTGGAAGCTGGTTACCCCAGGGGAGCAGGGCGTGACCCAGGGCTCCCGGGTGGGTCACTGTGAAATGGTCACCGCAAAGGGGGACCCAGCTGGACAGGGGGGGTGGCACCGGTCTGGGGCTGGACTGACGCACAGCAGTGTGGAGATTAACAGCAGGTCAGCAAGCCTGAGTCTGAGTCTGACATTGATCTCAGCACAGTCCGTGTCTACCCATGAGAAACTTAATCAAGAGAAGCAAGAAATTCAAAACAATAAAGGGAGCAAACGGCAACACATCTGCAGCTGATTTTAGTCTTTGTTTAGATTCTTGGGATGCCTCTGTTGTAGATAACTAATAATAGTATGGTGTAGCTAAAATAGCCAATGAATCTGTTGTAGTAGTTAAGCAACCAATAGATGAGTGACATGAATGATAAACACTGAAAAGCGTATACTCATGACACTGGCTTTGGAATAAAGAGTTTCTGCCAGCACTCGATGCTGGAACCTGTGTGTGTCGTGTCTGCCTCAACTGCGACACAGCAGGACCAGCCCACGTCCCCACAGGAGCTGCACCGGCTGCAGGCCCAGATCCCGGACACTTCCGTGGTCCTGCAGAGGGGCAGCGGCCGAGAGCCGGCCCTGGGTGGAACCATGGAGGACATCAGGGCCTGGCCCAGGGACGTCGCCGGAGCTGGGCACGAGCCGCGGCCCGGCAGGAAAACGAGGTGAGAACACCTGGAAAGGGTGGGGTGGAGCCCAGCTCCCCTCAGACCGACTTCAACCCCCCAGAAACACCCCCCAAGCCCTGGTCTGCTCTGGTCTAACTCCAGGTGTGCTTTGGGATAAGCAACGACACCTTTAGAGATGTTTTGTCCACGGGACAAAGAACAGCCTTAAGCAGAGGAAGGGAAGATGTAGGTGGGATATTGGAAAGGAATTCTACCCTGTGAGGGTGGGGAGGCCCTGGAAGGGATTTCCCAGAGCAGCTGTGGCTGCCCCATCCCTGGAAGGGCCCAAGGCCAGGCTGGACAGGGCTTGGAACAACCTGGGATAGTGGGAGGTGTCCCAGCCCATGGCAGGGGCAGGACGGGATGAGCTTCCAACCCAAACCCCATCCTTCAGGGGTGTCACTGACCCTCAGCTCGGTGTCACCTGTCCCGGTCCCTTGGGATGGCCCTGTCCTTGCAGGGGTGTCACCTGCAGCCACCCAGACCAACCGCCCTGCCCAGGTCCTGGCACCCAAAAATTCAAGGAGCCCTTGGAAATCCCTGGTGATGCAGAGAGAGACCCACAATTCCTCTACGAATTCCTCCATCCCAAAACCACACAGTTCCTGCCCAAGTGTCCCAAAGCCACCCAAAGGGTGATGAACGGTGGCACCTCCTCCCCAGCCTGGCTCAGAACAGACCAGGTGGGGGTGCTGGGCCGTGGGGGGCTGGGTGAGAGGCAGTTGAAGAATCCACCGAGGGTTCACCCCCATCCCAGAGGAATCAGCATTCCCAAGCGACTCCAAAGCCTCTGGGCCCAGCTCCACTGGGCTCCAGCCAGGGCTTGTCCCCCCTGGGCTGGGACAGGGCTGAGACAGGGCTGGGACAGGCACAAGCCGCGCTGGGATGGGCCCAGCTGCCCCCGGAGCCCCACAAGGAACTGTGTCCTTGCTCCGGGTGACCCAGACCCCTCCCAGCTCCGAGGAGGCTCAAACATTCCCACGAGGGGGGCTGGGAGAGGGACAGGGGATCGTGGCAACGCTGGAAGCAAAGCTCCCCACATTTCCCTGGGGCACAAAAGGGTCTTCTCCATGCTCAGGATTTTTGCTGGTTTTTTCCAGGGAATCTGGGAGCAAGGAGGGCCAAAATCCCTCTCCTCCCTCCCGTTAAAACCAGGTTCCATTTCAGTCCTGAGCTCCAACTGTGACTCTGAACAGACTCCCCCCATCCCTCTGCCCAGACTCCAGGCTGGCAAAATCCAGCCCGGAATGAGCTGTGCAGGCAGCAAACCCCAAACCCCAAACCCTGCCCCTGCCCAGGGCCTGCTCCAGCTGACCGAGCCGGGGTTGGCTCCGGACACGGCAGGAAGGTGACCCCTGCATGTTTCCTGAGCATCCAGGGCAGCACAAAGAACTTGGCTGAGATCGGACAGGCAGCTAAAAGGGAAACTTTTATTAAAGGACTCACGAGAGACACAAAAAGCATAAAAATCCAACCCAAAGCACACTGCCAGGACAGGGCTGAACATCAGCTCAACAACTGGGAGCAGGTCCTTGGAGTTATTTCCCTAAAAACTCTTCCTACTGCAGTAACAACAATTTCCCTGGCATGTTGAAGACCCATTTTGGCAGGAACAAGGAAGTTTTGGAATGGGGCATCAACTGAACCCTCACTGCAGGAGACTCCTGATATCACTAAACACCCTTAAATAGGGAGTGGTAAACAGAGGCACCCAAAATTAGGGAGTTTATCTCCCATTTCATGTGGAATTTGAAGCAGTTTTAGATCCCTCAAGCTCTGGGCTTCAATTAAGGAGAGGGAAAGGGTGGGGGTGGTTCTTGAGGAGTTACTTTGCTACAAAGAGCCTGAAATCAATCTGTCAGTGCTGCCTTTGGTCAGAAACAGCTTCAGTCAGAGGAGGATGTTGAACCCCAACCCTGAGCCCATCTCCAGAGAAAATAAAGGGAGACCCAACCTGTTTTCTTCCTGGTATATATAAAAAAAACCAACCCAGGGTGAGCCCTCAATGGGGGCTGAGGAGTCTGAGGGATTTGAGTCTTCCAAATCCTGTCAGGAGGGAGAGAATCTTCTGGTCTTTTGCAGAAATGTGGGATTTGCCTTTCCAAGGGTGAAATCCAGCCCGGAGCAGGGGGTACCAAGCACAAGGGTAACAGCAGGGATACCCCACCTGCATCCCGGGATAAATTTCACCCCACAGGCTTGATCCTGCTCCCAGAGGAATGGTTCAAATCCAGGAGTGCAGGATCAAGCCCAGGCAGGGCAGGGGCAGGGCCTCTGCAGGAGTTTTGCAGCCAATTCATCCTGCAAAAGGCATCGAGACTTTTCTTTCCACGGTTTCCCTCTCTCGGGTGCTGGGAATGCTGAGCTCCATCCCCAGAGTTACTTCCTGACGCTTCTCCGGCTGGAGGAGGTGGTGGTGATGCTGTAGGACTTGGAGGAGCCTCCAGAGGAGAATCCGAGTGCTCCGCTGCCCATTCCCAGTCCCAGGCTGAGGCCGCCTCCGATCCCTCCTCCCAGGAGCCCGCTGGAGCCGGAGTATCCGCCCCCGCCACTGGAGCTGACCACGGCTGGCATGGGAGAGGAGCAAAGGGAACGTGAGCACCTGGAACCTGCACCCAGCGGGGAAGGGCTCCCCTGGGGTCATGGAGTGGTTCGGGTGGGAAGGGACCCTAAAGCCCATCCAGTGCCTGCCAAGGCAGGGACCCCTCCCACTGCCCCAGGCTGCTCCCAGCCCCTCCAGCCTGGCCCTGGGCACTGCCAGGGATCCAGGGGCAGCCTCTGGGAAATCCATTCCAGGGCCTCCCCACCCTCACAGGGAGGAATTTCTTCCCAATATCCCATCTAAACCTCCCCTTTTTCAGTTTAAAGTCCTTCTTGTCTTGTCACTCCATCACCCGGCCCGGCTCAGGATCCCCTGAGCTTGGAGAACCCTTAGAAAATCCATGGAGAATCCCATTTCACAAACACCCTCAGCTCATCTCCTGGTGCCCCAAAGCTGTGGGAATGTGGTTCCCCAACTCCCAGCAGGAATTAAGTGAAAATTAGAGCCGCTGGTTTGGAGCATCCCCGAGAGAGCAGCTCCTGCTCAGGTGAGGATCCAACACTTCCCAGGCTGGAAAAACCCCCTCTGCCATCGCCTGTGCACTGATCCCCAACCCAGGGAATGCATTTCCCATCAGTGCTTTTCTCTCCATGTCAAAGGGGGGAAAGCACGATCAGAATTCCACCCGGATGAGCCGGAGCTGAGCTCGGGATGGAGCCTGGGGCTCAGGGTGCTCCCACTAAGGAGGGGCTGAACTGGGTGACCTGGGGCACTCTGAGCCCCCTTTTCCATGGGTTCAGAACAAGGTGGAACCGCTACAAACAACAAAATCCACTCACAGATGTTGACGCTGCCAGCTCCATCCCCGGCCAACCTGTGGGGAAAGACGAAGGGAGAGGAGGGATCAGACCCAGCTTTCCCTGGTGCTGGGGCTGACGAGGAGGACAAAGGCAGGAGTTACTACTGCAGCTGCACCTAATCCAGGGGAGACCCCTGGGCCCCCCAGGACTTTGTTCCAGCCCCGCATTTATCAGCTCTGTTATCACCATGGCAGGGGGGGAGACAGCACAGTTCTGTCCTAACTCCACAGGGATTTCCACAGGGAAATGTTCTGCCACAGCACAAAACACGATGGAAACCCATTTTTTCCTTCTTTGCTTATTTTCCCTGGGTTTTTTTCCCCAGAATTTGCCAGTTTGGCTCTTCGGCCAAGGCGCTCCCAGGACCAGAACTCAGTTTTCCAAAGGCTTCCTTGTCTGCATTTCCTTGTGGAAACGGGAATTGGGCTCTCACAGAGTCCCCAGGCAAAGGGAGCGAAGGAATGGATCCTTCCAGGAGGAACACAGGGAATCTTCGCTCCCCAACCCCCCACCTGCCCTCACCTGCTCTCCTCGCCCTCCAGCAGCTTCCTGTAGGTCGCGATCTCGATGTCCAGGGCCAGCTTGACGTTCATGAGCTCCTGGTATTCCCGGAGCTGCCGGGCCAGGTCAGCCTTGGCTTTCTGCAGAGCGGCCTCCAGCTCCTCCAGCTTGGCCCTGGCGTCCTTGAGGGCCAACTCCCCGCGCTCCTCGGCCTCGGCCACGGCCGCCTCCAGCTTCGCTCGCTGCGGGGATGGAGCAACCACATCAGGGGAGCTCCTGATCCCTCGAGGAGGATCCTGTGCCCCAAACCTCTGGCTCTGCTGCCCAGCCCCCCCTCATGGATCTGGAGCCCAGCTGGATCCCTGGGACCTCATCCCTACCTGGATTTTTGGGCACTGGATGGAGATGGAAACTCATCTCCTTCCCAGGTCTCCCAGGAAGAAGATTGGGTTTCTGTCCACTGGCTACACTTTTTTTCAGGGGATCCTCAGCTTCCCCATGCCCCAGTCCCACAGATCCCTTGGGGCTCAGGAAAGCTCAGGTTTTCTCTGCTGCTTTCCCCGGAGCTTGTTCAGAGCCGGGCAGTCTCCGGCAGCTGAGATGGGCGGGTGTGGGCTGGAGCACACCTGGAGCTACCGAGCACCCAGAGCCACCCCCAGACCAGCCCCGTGGGCCCAGGGACCCCCCGGCTGTGCCCCCACAGCTCCCAAAGCGCCGTGTTTGGCAGGAGGGGCTCCCTAGAGGCTTTGTGCCTCCATCCATTGTCCACAGGAGCCACTGGGGCAGCTCTCGGCGGTGCCAGAGCCTCCCTGCCCTGAAACCAAATAATCCGGGATGAATCACCGGCTTTATCTGGAGCGCTGGGAGCTCCAGGCCAGGCCTGAGCCACGGCCCTGATAAAGCGATAAAAGCCCAGTGAGAGCAAACAGAGCTCCCCAAATCCCCGTGCGTGTGCCCAAAGATGGTGTTCCCTGCTGGGAAAAGGGAGTGGACACTGATCCCAGGAACAGCACGGCACGAGGATGGTGTGGGGGCCCCTCTGTGTTCCAGGAGCCATTTCCACTCGTCCTCCCCCAAATGAACCTTCCTGGCAGCATCACCCTGCTCCCAGCGCTCCCCCTCACCCCCAGACCAGCCCCGTGTGGGTGATCCACCCCAACAGAAATCCTTCAGGATGAGCAGTGCAGCCACCCCGGAACGGTTCTTACAGACCATGGAACTGAGAAGGTTGGGAAAGATCTCCGAAATCACCGCGTTCAAGGTGCTGTGTGACACCCAGACCCTGACACGTTCCTGACATCCCAGAGTGTCTGGAGTTGGAAGGGACCCACAGGGACCATCACGGCTCAGTACATGACAGCCCTAAAACCCCACCAACCCTGCAAGTCAACACCTGAGAGTGCTGTCCAAATGCTCCTGGAGCTCTGGCAGCCTTGGGGCCGTGGCCATTCCCTGGGGAGCCTGGGCAGTGCCCAGCACCCTCGGGGTGTCCAACCTGAATCTCCCCTGATGCAGCTCCAGCCGCTCCCTGGTCCCTCAGTGCCAGATCCCAGCTCTGAGGCCGGAGAAGGGCAGGAGAGGGGCAGCTCCTCACCTGGGCCTTGGCGTTCTCGATCTCGCCCTGGATCCTCTGGATGACCCTGTTGATCTCCGTGATCTCATTCTTGGTGTTCCTCAGGTCATCCCCGTGCTTCCCGGCTGTCACCTGCAGCGCCTCATACTGGGACAGAGCAGGGGGACACGGCGTGGGGGGTCAGGATGGCAGGGAATGAGCGGGATAGAGCCCCCCACTCCTGCCACAGGGGACATAGGTGCCGACAGAGCTGGAGATCGGGGAATCCTGGAATGCTTTGGCTTGGAAGAGACATTAAAGCCCATCCAGTGCCACCCCTGCCATGGGCAGGAACACCTCCCACTGTCCCAGGCTGCTCCCAGCCCTGTCCAGCCTGGCCTTAGGCACTGCCAGGGATCCAGGGGCAGCCACAGCTGCTCCGGGAAATCCATTCCAGGGCCTCCCCACCCTCCCAGGGAGGAATCCCTGCCCAATATCCCATCCATCCCTGTCTCCTGGCAGTGGGAAGCCATTCCCTGTGTCTCATCACGTCAGGCCCTCTCCAGCTCTCCTGGAGCCCCTTTAGGTGCTGCAAGGGGCTCCAAGGTCTCCCTGGAGCCTCCTCCCCTCCCAAAGCTCACCTTGCTCTGGTACCAGGACTCGGCCTCGGCACGGCTGCGGTTGGCGATCTCCTCGTACTGCGCCTTGACCTCGGCGATGATGCTGTCCAGGTCCAGGTTCCGGTTGTTGTCCATGGACAGCACCACCGAGGTGTCGGAGATCTGGGCCTGCAGCTCGTTAAGTTCCTGCAGGAAAACCAAGCCCATTAATCAGCGGTGTTTCAGGGCCCCACTTTTGGAAGCCAATTAACAAGAGAATCCAAGGAGAGAAGGGAAAGGGAGGCAGATAAGAAGAATTCCATCAAAGTAATCATTAATTAGGAGGGAACCAACCCTGCACAGCCCAGAGCAACAACCAACAGCAGAGCTGGAGCTGCTTATCCCTGCTTTGCCTGCTTATCTCACTGTTATCCCATTCCTTAGACAACAGCCCAGACGGCTGCAGAACCTGGAGGGGCCAAATTCCAGCACCTCTCCCCAGGATGTGCCCAGCTCAGGCAACCCCTGACCTTGCAAACAATGGGAAGGAGGAAGGTGCCTGGAACATCAGCTTTCCTTCACTCCTCTCCCACAGCACCAGCTCCCCAGCACTAAATCCCTGCAAACCACTCGTTTTCCTCGTTTTCATACAAACAGCATCCCAAACGTAATGCCTGTCTGCGATCCATCCATCCCACACCCCAGACCAGGAGAAATCCGAGTGACAATCCACGGGGATTCAGAGGAATCACTTCACTTGCAGGTTTAGTTTTGCTTACGGAAGGAAAGACTCCATGAGTCCATCACCTGTCCCACGCTCCCTTCCCCAGCCAGCCCTCCCTGCTCTCCCCCTCCGAAGGAGCAGAAGGGTCCTCACCGCCTCATGGAAAGCCCTCAGGAAGTTGATCTCATCCGTCAGCGCATCCACCTTGGCCTCCAGCTCCACCTTGTTCATGTAGGCAGCATCCACATCCTGGAAGAATGAGGAATAACCCACTGAGACTGGGGAGCTTTGATGTCTGAGCCCACCCAGCCCCTGGTGGCTTCCACAGGAGAGCTCCCCAAACCAGTTCTGGTGCCCCAGGGACACCCCAGGGCCAACAAATCCTCTCCCAGGGCACTGAATGCTGCTGGAGAGCAGATCCTGAGAGCCCTGGGGATCCCCTGGATCCCTGTTTGCAAGCTCAGTGCCAGGCTGGACATGGAGACCTCAGGAAAGACCCCAGAGAAAGATCCCAAAGAAAGACCCCAAAGAAAGACCTGGCATCATCTCCGATACCCCTGGGATTGCCACCTCTTCCCTGTGCCTGTGGAGACCTCAGGGCCTCCCCTGAGCTGCCTTTGGCAGGTGTGGGATGGAATTCTGCCCCTCAGAGCTTCAGCAGAGCTGGAGTAAACTGTGAGTAGGGCAAAGAGTAAGCGGCAAGTTGGGGCAAATGGGGGGAAGGGCTGATGATCAGCCCCAGGGAGAGCCGTGGCTGCCCCATCCCTGGAAATGTCCAAAGCTGGTCGGGGCTCGGAGCACCCTGGGCCCACGGCAGGGGTGGGAATGGGATGGACTTTGGGGGCCCTTCCCACCCAGCCCCTCTGAGGGCTCCCTGACCCACGATATTCACCTTCTTGAGCACCACAAACTCATTCTCGGCCGCCGTGCGCTTGTTGATCTCATCTTCGTACCTGCCAGGACAGAGGGATTTTTGTGAAGTTAGGGCCCGGACCAAAGGAAGAACATCCCAGTGAAAGGTTATCCCAGCTCTCCTCCCAATCCCTCCATTTCTTGGGAGCCAGCCCAGCAATTCCCTGAGGCTGGTGCGCCGGAGGGGCCGCGGGGCCGCTCGGGATGAGCTGCTCCACACCACCACCCCCACCCCCACCCAGAGAGCATCCCCCCTGCTTCTCCATAATCCTCAAATCCCTGAGCTTCAGGAGATTCCTGCTCTTCCTTCGGGGAGGGCCCAGGCTGGGCCCCCACTTTGCCACCAACCCTTCAGGGAGCAAACACAAAGCAGGAGAGACACAAACAGATCCCACAAACTCCTCTGGGCTGATCCCAGCAGCTGCTGGAGCTGCTTCCACTCTGCACCTCCCTATTCCAGACTGCTGGGAACATTTTGCAGGTGTTGAACACAGGGCACAGTCCTGGGAAGAGCCAAAGGTGATCAATCACCCTCATTCTTCTCCAAAGCCTCACCGAACCCCAGCCTTGCTGACTCCCCTTCTTTGGGTGCTCACCCTCAGATGAAATCTCCAGGGGTTCACCTAGAGGTCTCCAGCAGATAAAAATCCCTCTCTGTGGATTTTACAGAACCACCACTGATTCACAAACCTGGATCTTGGAGCCCACCTGGACCTGTCTGTGCCCTCCCAGCCCCCCAGACATCCAGCCCCAACCTGCTCTGGGGACCTGGGAGTCCTGAAAGCCGCCCACGAACAGAGCAGGAGGCCCTGTGGCTGTTTGGGAATTGCTGCTGCCAGGCTGAGGCTCTCTATTTACATGGGCCCTGCACGGCCAGAGCTGGAATTTGCCTTCCAAAGCAGGAGCTGCCTCACCTTCCCAGCCTCCCTGCCCCTCCCTCCTGCTCCGACCTGGAATCATGCCCATCCACACCGGGATCAATGGACGTTGCCCCTGTGGAGGTCAGTGAGCTGCCAGCGCTGTTCCAGAGGAATAAATCCCGGGAAATGACGCAGAGGCGCCACCTCCGCACACAAAGGATCAGCAGAGAGAGGTAAAAACACCGAATTCTTCCAGAATGGATCATCGAATCCCTCATTTCCTGGGGGAAGCCCCACCACGCTGGTCAACGCACCAGTAAACCATGGAATCATGGAATGATTTGGGTTTGTAGGGATCGTGAAGCCCGTGCCCTTCCCACCGCTGCCATGGGCAGGGACACCTTCTGCTATCCCAGACTGCTCCAAGCCTTGGCCTTGGGCGCTTCCAGGGATCCAGGGGCAGCCACAGCTGCTCTGGGAAATCCATTCCAGGGCCTCCCCACCCTCACAGGAAGGAATTTCTTCCTAAATCATCCAATATTGTCCCAAAGCCCCTCTGGAAGCCCAGGACACTCTCACCCCTCGGCACTGAGCCCCGTGGGCAGCAAGATCCCAGCTGGCTCCACACCCCCTCCCACTGCAATTCCTGAGTGAGGGGCTGGGTCTCATCCTCGGAGCCTTTCCTTCCCTAAAGATCCCCTGGGAATTCCTGTGGAAACCAGGCCTGCGGAAGAGAGGCCACAGGCACCCCCGAGCCCAGCTCGGTTCAGGTTTTCCATCCATGATTGAGATTTTCTCCGTGTAAATGGGGAGCAGCAGGTTCTGCGCCGGGGTTACTGCATCCTAATCCTGCTCCTAATTCCAGCTTCCCTTCTCCCAGCACACAGAGGGTTTGGCTCTCCATGGAAGGTTGAAGGAACAAATCCATGAGTCCATGGACTCAATCCATGGGAAACGTAACCAAACTTTGGGGTTTAACCCCTGTGGGTGCAAACCAGCTCCTGGCAGAGATTCCAAGGCCGACTGCGGAGGAAATAACGGAGACGAAATAACCAGGCAGGGCTGGGGGAGCATCACTCCCGAGCAGCTCCTCCTCGGAACCTCTGGGTATTGACTCTCCCTAAACACACCCTGGGGATTATCAGCCCTGTTTGTTTGCAGTTCCTGCCTGATCCAGTTTGCCAGCTCTGTCCTATCCTCCCCTTCCCTTCTCAGAGGCATTTCCCAGCTGGGCTGGGCTGGGCCGGGCTGGGACAAAGGCCACCTTTCTTCTGGGGCTCCTCCCAGGTGACACTGAAAAGTCACTGAAGAATTGCAGGGCAGCTGCTGCATTCCCTGCCCAGGGAACAGCCGGCAGCCGTGCCGAGCTCTCGGGGCTCCGGCCGCCCCACAGAGCCACGTCTGACCCTGAGGAGGCTCCAAAACACCACCTCCAAGCCCAGGGAGGCCCCAGAATGTCACCTCCAACCCTGAGAAGGCCCCAAAAAGCCACTTCCAGCCCTGGGGAGGCCCCAAAGCAAAGCCAAGAGGGTGGAGGCACTGGCCCATGCAGGAGCAAGGTGCCAGAAGCACTGAGCAAGAAGAACCCAGGCAGCTTCCCGGGACTGAACACCTCATTCCTGGCCAGAAAACATCCCCCTCCCTGGCGGGGGAGCCGGGGACATCCGTGCCCAGCCACTGGCCCAGCTGGCGGCTCCACCGCCCCGTCAGGGGGACACTGATACTTTACTTGGTCTTGAAGTCCTCCACGAGGTCCTGCATGTTCTTGAGCTCTCCCTCGAGGCGCCCCTTGTCCGCCAGGAGCCCGTCCAGCTGCCGCCGCAGGTTGCTGATGTAGGCCTCGAACATGGGAGCGATGTTGCTTCGCGTCGTCTTCTGCTCCTGGAGGAGGCTCCACTTGGTCTCCAGCATCTTGTTCTGCTGCTCCAGGAACCGCACCTGGGAGGGAGCGCAGGGATCACTCGGGATGTTGCAGAGACAGGGGGGTGGAAAGACTGGGCTGCAGGTGGAAACCCTGTGCCAGGAATTTGGGTGTTCATGGGAAGCACCAGAGGAGGGTCGTGGAGAGCACTGGCTGCTCTGGGACCGGGACTGTGGCTCGGAGGCTTTGCATGAACTAAGGAAAAGCAGATTCTGCTGGGCTGACACTTGACAGAAACTGGCCCCAGACCTCAAACCCTCCACTTGCTCCAACTCCAGGGCCGGATTCCTCACATTTCGGGGATGCCAGAGTGGGATTTACACAAGGTCAATTAGTGCAGGAGAGCCAAGTTGTGCAGGGCAGCATAAACATCCTGCAGGGCAGGCTCTGGTTCCATCTGCTATCCCGGGACAGGCTCTGGTTCCATCTGCTATCCCGGGACAGGCTCTGGTTCCATCTGCTGTCCCGGGACAGGCTCTGGTTCCATCTGCTGTCCCGGGACAGGCTCTGGTCCCAGCTGCTCTCCTGGGACAGGCTCTGGTCCCAGCTGCTCTCCCGGGACAGGCTCTGGTCCCAGCTGCTCTCTGGGGACAGCTCCCTCCAGGAGCCTCTCCCTCCCCAGATCTGGTGCTGGGGTGGGGGCACAGAGCCTGCACCCCCATTTGGGCAATCCCAGGTAAATCAGGGCTGCAGAGGCAGCCTGAGCCGGGCAAATACCTGTTCTGTTGGCGATGCCAGCAGGGCTTTAATAGCCCGAATAATAAGAATTATTTGATTGCAGTGGGCAAATCTCACCACGTTCTCCAGGACTGATCCCGGGCCCATTTGTGATTAAACCAATTTTGGGTCCCAGCTGCCGTTCAGCACCCCCAGAGCGCTGAGCCAGCCCAGGTCCTCACCTTGTCAATGAAGGAGGCGAATTTGTTATTCAGGGTCTTGATCTGCTCCTTCTCCTCCTTGCGGACCCTCTGGATGGTGGGGTCGATCTCCAGGTTCAGGGGCGTCAGGAGGCTCTGGTTGACGGTGACCTCCTGGATGCCGCCGGGGCTGAGGCTGCCCCCGAAGCCCGCTCCCCCATAGCCGTAGGCCGAGCGGACGCTGAAGGAGCTGCCCCCTCCCAGGGACACCCTCTTGCCGGCGGAGCCCAGGTTGTAGAGGCTGGCGCTGCCGAAGCTGCCGGCGCGGCCGAGGCCGGAGCTGCGGGTGGAGGACACGGAGCTGACCCGCACCTGGCTCAGGGCCGGCCCGGCGGCAGAGCGGGAGCTGAAGGTCACGGAGCGGGACATGCTGCTGCAGGGGCCGGTGCGGATCCCTCCCTCTTGCAAAGCTCAGGGACGCTGCGCTGGAGCCCAGGGGAGTGAGAGCGCTCCCGCTGCCTCCCCTTTTATCCGTTAGAAAAGCTGGGCTTGGCCCAAGGGCAGAGCAGGGATCATTTTACTGCTCGGAGCTGGGTGTGCCTGGCTGCATTCCCACCCTCCGGCGGGAGAAGGGAAGGGCCGCAGGGAAGGGAGGGGACAGGACACACCTGGCGCCGCGTCCCCGCTCTGTGCCACCTGCGGGGCGAACCAGAGCTCCGGTCCCCGCTTCCGACGGATTCCCCGTGCCCCGCCGGGGGCTGGGACGAGCAGGGGGGACACAGGGGACGCACACGGGTTTGGAAGTGCTGCAGGCGGGTTCTCCCCTGGGCACGGCCCAAAGCTGATAAAGGGGCCCCGGCGCCAGGTCCTGGCTGTTTAATATAAACCAGGGCACTGCCTGGGCCCTGCCAGCGGCACCCAGAGCCTGCCCGCCCGGGGGATCTGTTTGCTCTCCCCTCTCCTGCTCATCTCTCAAATGGATCCTCAAAACCCAGGTGGGTTACGAGGGTCACATCCCACCCAACATTTAGTGCACACTCAAAAGGAGACAGGATTAAAATCCTGGCTTAACGTCCTGGGTGCCTGTTTGAATTTCAGGTGAAGTGAAGAAAAAGCAGAGAAAAAATAGGGTTTCAGGGTTTTCACCATTTCCAAATAGTCCCAGAGAGCCTCAGCTCTTCACTATCAGGTCGTAAATTCCCCAGGAGATTTCAAAGTCTGGCCTGAAAGTGTCACCCTTCAGCTTTTCTGTCCCCAGGACAGGGAGATAAGGCTGGCTGCAAACTCAGCCTGCTCAGAATCCATCCCCCCTGCTCTGGGGGAGAGGAGAAGCCCGGCTGCTATGGGAAATTCTCTTTTTAAAGAGGGAAAAGGGAGAATTCGAGCCAGGAAGAGAGAGATGGGGCAGGATTCCTGCAGGATTCCTGCCAGCCCTGCACCTGGCTCAGCTCCCATCACAGGTTGGACTCGGTGATCTCAGAGGTCTTTTCCAGCCTAATTGATCCTGGGATTATAAAAATAATGCATTGAGTGTAAAAGAAGTGGAGCGTTCCAGACACGCCCTGCACCTCCCCTGGGGCTGGGGGACAGGCCAGGGGTCACTCCGTCCATCCACAGCCAGAACACGGCAGTGTCCAGCCTCACACGGACAGGCTGCTCCTGGAACAGTGCCAGGACGTCCTGAGAAAACAGGGACGGAAGCTGAGTGTGGGGCTGAGGCTCAGGCAGCAGCTCCCAGCCGGCTCTGGGTGTTTCCAGGCTGGGTTCCAGCACACGGGGACTTTTACACACCACGAGAGGCATAGGAGGAGCAACCCAGGCAGGTGAATCAATCCAGGCAGGTGAATCCAGGCAGGTGAATCCAGGCAGGTGAATCCCAACCTGAGTCCCAAAGCTGCTCCCAGCAGCCTCCAGGAATCCCAGCTGGGCACTGGGGAGCTGGACTTCGCCCTGGATTTGGGTGAGGGTGAGCCCGTCTTCATCCAAAGCCCAGCCTTCCCTCCCTGCAATCCAGGTGGGATCAGGAACCTCATCCCCTGCCTGCTGTTCCCAGTTTTGCTCCCTTCCCCCCGCCAGGTGGATATTCCCCGTGTGAGCCCAGGCCGGAGCCAGGTGGGGCAGGGCACGACGTGGCCACCAGAGGTGTCCCAGGGTTTGTTGTGTTGTTGTTCCATGGCAACCCGGCATTGTTCCACAACCGCTCCGACCGGTAAATTCCTCCCAGCCCGCAGGTGTGACCCCAGGGGTTGGGGTTTGGTGGCACCGAGCTCACTTTTGACTTTTTGGGGAAGTGAATTCCCTGCCTGCCACGCTGGGAGTCACATCCCGCCCGGCCCTGCACACCCAGGACCGGCTCCGACGCTCCCAGAGCAGCCGAACCCCCACAAACGACCAATCCCTCCATGAATCCTTGGGAAAACAAAGCAGGCTTGCAACTCCAGCTGGAAGGTGCCAAAAAAATATTTAACAAAATCAAATATTGCCATGGAAGAGGAAAACCTTTGCAGGTGAGTGAAATGACGTGTTGGGAATGTGTTCCGCTGGGGTTTCCACACGTCCTGTGTTATCCCAGGGGATCCCTCCTGCTGCCTGCCGGGCCTGCCGTGCTCGGATTGAAAGCGTTTGGGAGCAGGAGCGGCCACAGGTTCTGTTTGCACGGGCCCTGTGCAATTCCTGGGGTGATTCCTGATCCAAAAGGCGCCAGTCCTGGATCACACACCTCGCAGTGCCTGGGTGGGCTCACAGCTGGGGAATGGGTGCGGGATATGGGCATCAGTCTCCAGGCTCAGGGGAGGCAGGAGGCTCTGGGCAAGAGTGACCTCCGGGATGGGGCCCTCGGGGCTGTCAGAATCCCAGGATCACAGAGGTGGGAAATGCCCTCCCAGATCATGGAGTCCAACCTGTGACCGATCCCCACCAGAGCCCTGAGTGCCACATCGCCATTCCTCGGACACCTCCAGGGACAGGGACTCCCCCACTGGAGTGCCTGACCATCCTTTCCACGGAAAAATTCCTCAGGATGTCCAAAGAAATTCTCCCGACGTCCCATGGCACTGCCAAGCTCTCATTCCTGCTAAACCCACCCAGAATCAATGGGAACACAACAGCCTCTTTCCCAAGATCCTGAAGATCTCCCCACACTGCAGTCCCAGATCCCCCTCCCAGGATCAGAGCAGCCTCATCAATCAGAACTTCCAGCTCATCATAATTCCTGTGACCAGAGACTGGCCCAGAGGGAACTTGTGATGCCGTGAGGATTTTTTGC
>VZRR01006239.1:2674738-2811417 GCA_013398015.1 Oreocharis arfaki | reverse complement strand
CACACACATATATAATATATATTTTTAAATAAAGCACTTGATATGTACTGATTGAACAGTTATTTTATAAATGTACTCTAACTATTTTCATGTATAAAATGTTTGATATACAGAAACAAGGAAATTTGTCAAGCAGTTTCGATACCTCAGAGGTTTATCAGCCACATAGAGTGATTCCCCTTCTTCTCTTCTGGCTTTTTGGCTCTTCCCTACACAAAGATGAGCCTAGAGGAGCAGAAAACCCAGCTGTAGCACCGATTCATTTCCCAGACTGCACGGCTCAGGAAGTGTTTTGCCCATGGGTGCTAGCTCCACCTCTGGGATTGTCTGTTCCTCTCCTATTCAACACAACATGACAGAAATCGAAGCCTGCATGATCCCACTTTAAAATTTCATGTAGATTTTTAATTAATTCAATTAGCTTCATGAATAAGTTAACTAGATATAAAGCAAAATAAAGGTGACCTACCTGTGCAGCCAGAACTAAATTCCCCTTAAACATGTCCATCTGTATCTCTCAGAATGTGAGTTATACAGATAAGTTATTATAAATAAATAATCTGATATCCATGTTAATTATTATGATTTAATTATGGTGCCTCACTCCTTGCAGGCATATTTATGAGCTACTTTTTTTGTGTTGTCCCAGAGAACATTATTAATACACGTCGAAGGACACAGTCTAGCCATGAATACTAATGACCCATTCAAAGTAAAGTTATGCATGAAATTCTGTGAAGCAGGAGGTTTCACTTATTAATTCCACCTAGTGCACCACTATAGTTATGTTGTCATTAGTTATCAAATACTGCGTTGTGTATGGAAGTGTTGCTCTTCCATACTTGTTATAGCAATTTTTGATGTGTAAATATTACTCTCAGATGTGTAATGCAGAAAGCATGTATTATACTAAAAAAACCCACCATATACACTATATTTGGAGTTGCTTTACAGCATTTGTAAGTTAGCATTCAACATAGTAAGAAAGAAGATATCATTTTCAGCAGCAGTACGATGAAATTCAGTCAATCTCTTCTAGAATGTAGAAGTAATTGATGAAAAATTAATTAACTGTTTAATAGAAAACTTTCATTAATTATATGTACTTTAGCCAATTTCTAATGCAATTTTTTTAAGCAACTTAAAAATTTGGAAGCAGTTATCTCACAGATGTTCTGGTTTGGCTGTCAGAGCAGCTCACTTTTTTTTGCTTGTAATCAAAAATCAAAACAAAACTGAATGTTTTCTAGATCCTTTTAGCGTGATGCTTGACTTAGTATCAATGGATCTATTCAAATGAATAAACATAGATAGTGAACGTAATTTTGGACACCCCAGAGATATTCCACCTAGCCTGCAGATGCTGCTGCAAGAAGGGACCCCATGTTTCATAGGCCAATTTTGCCTTCTCTGTGCACATCTCAGGCTATTCAGGATGTTCGGAACGTTGCTAGATATCTATGCTTAGGTTCACAAACTGCTTTGTATCAAAAAGCTAGTAAGTTAGTTGTCCAGACTTCCTGTGTGATTAAGTGAAAGCCAGGAGCACTTCCAGATGACAATTCGTTTTTTCCTAGAGTGGAAGTCTAAGATAAGATGGATGCCCATCAGTTATGTTTTACTGTAGAATGGTGTGGATAACCAACTTCCACTTAGACATGTCAGGCATGCACTTTGGTTGGAGATGCCCCAGACTGCTCAGACATGGCCTAGGAAAAACCATGCCATTGAGAACTAGCAGGTGCACCAGGATATCCTACAGAGGCTTCTAAATTGTGCTAAGCATCTATGATTGCACAGATGAACTTTAAAATGGCATTTAGGATGAGATTCAGGCACCTTAATATTGATGTCTGTGTTGTCTTCATTAGAATTAGTTATTTCAACTCCAGCATGCTCAGAGGTGACGCAGGGCATAGTGTTTTGCCTGGATGTAGAAACTTAGTGCCCTGTAAGACCCCTAAGAATATTTGATGCAGCCTTGTGCATGGACTTAGTAGAGACACATGCTCCTGTGAAACGGCATTCGGAGTCCAGGTCTCACATCCCAGGGTGACTGAATGTACACCATTGACAATACAGACTGTACCGTCAAGAGAGGTTTTCCCACAACCAACTGTGAGTATCATGTCTCAGATGAATATAACTGCTTATGTTTGGAAAACTGAATTGCAACTTCCACTTTCACTTTTTGATGAAATGAGTAATTCTAGGGGGCTGCTTACTATATTAATCGTGATGGGGCTCCAGAGACCATCATGGGACACCCTTTAGAAATATATACAACTGCACTCTACTCACCTGAATTTAGATACGTAGTCATACCAGACACTGAAAAAGGAAAAATAAACCAAATTCCAGATGTTAGAGACTAAAATCTCACTTGGGGTGTTTTTAAATCTTGTGTTAGTTCTATCTTGTTACAGTCTCTCGACCAAACTTCAGTCTAAAGTGAAAACTTGTGTGTGTGGCTACTCACAATATCAACAACTTAACAAGTCACTGGAGACAAAGTGGTATGGGCTTTCACTTGCTCGTGGATGACTTTTAAAACTTGTCAATGTTGTCAGGCATTAGTACGATGTTTTACTTGAGTGATCTGACTTAAAATGAGTCCCGCATGTTCAGAAGTAATCTCTGCTTTAATCCAGCTAACACTGAGCTACTGTTCATTGATAGAAGGCACTGGTGTAGACAGGTGTACTCCTGCAGGAGTACTTTTCTTGAATTCATTAGGTTAGTGAGAAATCTCGTAATTATTTTGAATCCTATTATGTTCTGATAGAAAGAGAGAAGTAGAGTTGCAACTGAATGATTTAAATCCTGTTTATGCTCAAGTTTCCTGGCAAATTGAAAGTGCTTGTAATAGAGAAAGAAGTCATTACCAAAAAGTGGGTTTTAGCAGAAATCTTTAAATGATAAAGGCTGTATCTTTCCCTTTGATGCACATGTGAATCTTCCACTAAAGTCAACTGGAACAGCATTCATACCTTCAGGATCTGGATTTGTTCATAATCCTTTGAATTTTAAATTCTCATTCCATTATATCACGTAAGAGAGAGAGGATTAGTTGGCAGTATTTGAGAGCTTTAATTTTTTATGGGATTTGTACATCTAATAGAAAAGTAAATGAAAAATTGAGAATGCATTACTCATGAAGATGAGCATTTTAAAATGTGTCTTTTACAAACCTTGATTTTTGCATCAGGAATCTTCTCACTGTCTTTATCATTAACCAGTGGGTAGGAAAAAAAGAAATTAGAATTTCCAACAAAGGGAATCACTTTCCTTGGGATTGAATATACAGAGAGAGAGTTCACAAAATCTACATGTTTACATTTTGCTGTTGGCCATATGCAGAGGAGAGTCTATCTGTTCTGAATTGTAGGCTGCTTGAATTTCCCTTATCACTATTTTGATGAGTGTCGTGACAGTTTTACGATATTTTATTGTTTACCCATAAAAGTTGGTTTGAATACAGGCTTTTCAGAATGTCAAATATGTAGAAGATAATAGAACACTACAGAAGAATTTAACAACCTAATGCTCTGCTAGATCATTACCCCACAGATTTACCAGCAAAAATTTAAATGCACCATCTCCCACAGACAATTCAAGTAAAACTTTCATTGCTAGTCGATTAATGTATTTTCCACGAATTTTAAAAGAGTCTGTTTGTACAAATATGTTTAGTCATGGACGTGTGACATTAGAATTCAAAATTTTTAGTCCCTTGATTTAAGGGTAAAGGGATTAAAACAGCAAAGGATTTATTAAATTACGTGGTTGCAGACTATTTGTGTGTCTGCATAAAAGAAATAACATATAACAAGGAAAATGAAAGAGTAAGTACACAAACACTCTGTCAGTAATGTGAAGAAGGTGGTATTGGAGACAGCAGTGAAGACTAGAATGCTTTCGTTGCTGCTTGATGGGTCGCTGAAGAATTTGCTCAGGCACAGCCTTTCAGAGAGTCAGTCCAAAATTTGTCACTGGAAATAAGGGATCAAGGATATAATCACAAGTATTTTGGGTTATCAGGAAGAACTTGTGAGTTATGTAAACCTTGTTAAGAGGTGCTTAGCGGAAGCACCAAAGGTGTGGAAAGGCAGAGAAGAGAGCAGATCATGGAGCAAAGGTGGGAGAATGAAGGAGAGGTGGGAATAAAAGGAGCAAGAAAGGTGTAAGTTGGCCAGTGTGCTTCTCTGTCTGAGCCCAGAGCCCTGCACCTAACTGCTACAGCCTGTCATATCTTGCTACTAAATCCTATTCTTATCTTTTTCAGTGTAATTCAGTCTCCTCTATGTGTGATTGCTGCAGTCTAAGTGCCAGCAACAGGAGAAAAGGTCACAAGACCAGTAGGTCTAGGTTCCAGCAGCTAGAGGGACCAACATGTAGAACAGGGCTGGTTGCCACCAACCAGAACCTGTGGGTGTCTGTCTTGTCACAGTGATTTACACAAGAACACCTATATTCAATTAAAAGCTGTTCGTTCATGTATGCATATGCAATTCACTTACTTTGAGCTGAACTACCTCACAAGGAGGAGGAGACCCGCATCTGGAAGGACTCAAGGTCTGAGTAAGCAGTAGAAAAGGAAGCCTGAGGTCTGGGCATGGACATTAGGCATACAATAGAGAGCCTGCACAATATCCAAAGGATTGGTAGCAGTGGGACTGCCTGTGAGATGAGTACGAGTACTCAGGAGAAGATCAAACAGAACGAGCTGCTGAGCAGGGGAAGATCTGCACACATGTAGAGGGGGCCCAGGGTTTGGACATGGGAGTTAAACAGAGTTAGAGACTGTGATGATATTCCATGCCATTATCACTGTGGGGATGAATTTGAGAGTGAATTGGCGAATTGTCCTGTGAATTCTCTCCTGAATTTGGATAGCATGTGTGTGGGCCTTGTTTTCATCATCAAACTTTAATCTCGATCAGCCAGAGGGGAGTAACAGGATATGGCTCTCAGTATCTCAGTTTTCTCTGAGTTTTCACAGTGGTACATATGCATGCTGCTGAAGACAACAGTCTGCTTGGCCAGCAGCATTAGCATGCATGTGTGCGCCCAGCCTCTCTGGAATACTCACTGAGTGCTGCTACTGGCTGGAGCCATACATGGGCACAGCAGCGGCAGCAGCCTCATCTGCTGGGATGGAGACACCCTCAGGTGCTGAGACATCCTGGCTGTACTGCAGTGGCCAGGAGGAAATACCTTCCCTATCCTGGAGACTGCTCCCTTCGCATCCTTAACACTCAGCATCTTCATCAGCTGTTGTCAGTTCTGCCTTGTATATCTCATTCAATTTTATTGTAACAGGCCTTCAAAAAATATAAATTACTCTTACTGCCACAAATGGAATTAGAAAGACTGATGCAAATGAAACTGACAGTTTTTGATCTTGAGGGGTTTATTTTTCACTTTAGAGTTTGGAGACCTTGATGGATGCTAGTCTTCTATCATGCCGTCTGATAGAAAAATGAAGAATGCGAAAAGAAACCAAACCAAGGCAACGATTTGACCACTTTCCAACAAAAAAACTCTGTGAAAGTGGCAATAATTACCATCCATCAAAACTTAGAAAATGCTAAAAATTTAAAAGAAAACATGAATTGATATTTTAATAGGTTAAGCTAATAAATATCCTGACCTTATTACTTCTTAAAACCTGAGTAGGGATTTCTTTCTTAAAAAACACATTTCTTTCAAGGGAAAAGAAATCCAACCAAATAAATCCCAAATAATAAAAGATAAAGCTTTGCAGAATATAATAGTTCTGATTTGCAGACACAGAAAGAAAATTCTATTCGTGGAAGAGTAATTTTTTTGCTTATTCTGATATTTTGGTTTTTCTCTAAGCATCTGCTGCTGGCAGACATCAAAGATGGAATACAGATTTAGATGAATGCTTCTTCTGTTCTTACATTAAATAACTTATTTCTGGTCTTGCCATTTTCGAGTTAAACAGCTATTGAGGTCCTGCTAAAACTATGACATCAAGCTATTAGGACTGAAACTAGAACAGAATACCATAGGCACCAGGACAGTTCTTCCTTACCATATTGACTTGTAGAATGTTTTTCGAGCTATTTACATCATTTTACATGGCTTGCTCAAGTCCCGAAAAAAAAAAATCCAGCGTAAATTACTAAGCTTTGTAGGGTCATGTCCACACCCAATGAGGCATTTAAACTCCTAGCATTAATTTAGTTCTTCAATTGCATATTTAAACAGCTAGAAACCTAAATATGGGCTAGAACAATAAATTATCAGCTGGATTTGAGGCTCAATTCTGCACTGTGACGCAAATTCAACTGCAATAAGCACCAAAATCATTTTGTCATGAAGCTGTGGCTAATTAGGATGCTACCAGTTGTCTAGACAGTCACAGATGCCCTGAAACCACTCTTGGAAATAATTAAAATTGATGGCCTTAAGCCTTTTGATGATCTTTGCAACATGGGAGCATCAACTCTTATAGTCCACTCGACTCTATATGCTCTCATCACAAAAGGCTCTTAATAAAAGCCAAGAAGCTGGCTTTATTAGTTATTCAATGTTATTAGCACTATGTTTCACATTACTAATTTTGAATTCACTAAGCAGCAGTGCTTTTTCCTTTTTTCATCTCCTTGCACAATTGCATTTGAAGTCTCTACATGACAATGATATAAAAGCCAAGGAGCTCTGAGGTATAGACTGAGCCTACTGCGTCATACCCTGAATTACTCACAATTTGCCTGTGAAGTGTGTGAGTATAATGGTAATAATCCACTATTGCTCCAAGGCCAGACTAATCTACACTTCCACAAAAGCTGAAAAAATGGGGGCAGTAAGAAAGGGGAAGAAATTTCAACCTTAATTCGCAGCTTTAGCAGAGTGTCCTCTCTTATACTGGCAGCAATGTCGAAAAAAGCAGAGCCACAGAGTGTTCAAATTTCAAAATTACTTGCAAATTTTCACTGAGCCATTTGTCTTATTACCAGACAAATATTTTCCCCCTTTACTCTTTGTTCCTTTTTTTCTGTCAGTCAAATTGCTGCTGAACTTTGTGCTGGAGGGTTGAGGACAGGTTGTGAGAACTGGATGAGGAAAAAAGGGCTGCACCACAGCCCAGTGGGCCCTTGCCACCACTTCCCAATACTTGTTATCAAGAAGAGTTAACCAGATTTCGCAAGATGATGAGCACAGGCCAGACTCTGCCGTTTTACACAATGATGAATCTACACAAATTCAGTGCCACTGATTAGATTTACATCTGTGGAAGTCAAGTATTTTGTTTTGGCCCTCTAAAGGTTTCTGCTTCTCCTAGCCTCGGGGCACTTTACTGAACAACCTCCAGGCATCCTCAGCAATGCTCCTGCTATCCTGTCACTTCCACAGCTGTTAGGAAGTCAAAAAGAAGCCTTCTGGGTATGTCTTTCGTACACACCTGGAAACAAAGTACATTGAACTTTGTCAAAAAATCAGTTAAGTGAGTAGGAAAATGTCTGTGAGTATCAAATGTCATCAGATTTCCCAGCTAATATTCATTGCTGAAATGAGACTGCAACAAGCACTTTGATCCTTTGAATGCCACCTGACAACTTTTCTTTAATATGATGTTTCTTGTCTGTCTAAGATGTGGCATTCATTGCTGTTATAAACAAATTATAACAATTTCTGCTCTATTTCCAACAGTTGAAATATATGCTATTGATTTTCCCCTCTCTTATTTAAGGTGTCTCAATGCCTTGTCTCCTTGGCTGTCTTTGCCACAGTCAGAGCAACTTCTAAGCCAGGTACTATCCCAGTTCTGTGCAAAGAATTAGAATTTAGCTTTGAATCCTGTAACTTGACTTGCTTATCGAGGTCTGATCATCAGTCTTCATGCTTCCGGGGTGAAATTATACCTCTGGAGAAGGTGATGCTGTTGTTCAAAAATTGATTACTTAGCTAGACAAAGTTATGATCATCCAGAAAAAGCATTAATCACCAAGACACACTAAAAACAGTGGATTTGAAGACAATGGCAAAAGTTTTTGTCTAAATATAGGGAGGCCTGGCTAAAAAATTATTTCTCTTTCCATAAGGTTGAAGAGCAAATATGAATGTCATTTCAGATAAGATCAATCATTATTCAGGAGCTCATAGTCGTGGATAGTAGGCTGTGCATTAGCATCACAAAAAGGTTTCACTGCTACTTCGAGGGTGCAGTGTGTCTTGCTGCAAAGAGATAGGTCATTTACTATCTTTTTAAAACAAAAACATAACCTCCTCGGGCAAGATCAGGCACAAGAGATGGCTCTGTTCCCATCTAACAGAAGGGAGCAATGCCCACAGCAAAGCATGTTTCTAACAACCTGTTAACAAGTGAACTGCAGCAGTTCGTCATATTGTTCAGGAAATGAGGAGACTTTATGGTATTTTCTGATGGAGAATTTCTGTAAATGCTATGGAGAACTTAGTCAGTTAGTATTAATCTGTTTTGAGTGAGAAAGAGGCTGCAGAACTAATTACCAAATACCTGAAGAGGATAACAACTGATCAAGTTACAGGTAATTCATTAGTGCCTGTTTGATTGCCATCTCTAAAGGACTATTTTTGTAATACAAAACCAGTAATAATTGTTTTTACATGTAGTCAGCTGTTAAATCATCAGAAAATTTTCTTTACAGTACAAGTGGTTAGCTTTTCCTTTTTTATTATATAAAAAAAGGGGGGGAAAAAGGTGCACTATAAATGGATCCAAAAGTGACATTACACCTTTGTGGTGTTTGGAATCGTTAGTGTCAGTGTTTTATAAGATGATTGTTTTGTGTTTGGTTTTTTTTTTTCTCTTTTGTCAAAGGACAATTTGATGGGTTAGGCTTTATAAATCCTCTTTTCCTTCTAAAAAGAAACAGGAAACATGGCATTTAGTTGTGAAAGAGACTAAAATGAAAGTACTTTGTGGCAGATGGGATTTTTATGAGCTGTTTGTCACTATATACCAGTCTTGTTAAGGAGAAATCGTTTTCTGCTTCATTACACTAAGATAGCTCTGTTTAGGGTTCCACTCAGCTGTGAAATTACTTTAAAACTTCTATAAGGAATAGAGATGGGATTTTTTATAAAAAAAAGATTGCTAACACAGTACAAGGAATAGAAATAAAATGGTCAAACACACTGTTTTTTTAGAAGCAGAGGGGAATATATAAATGTTGCATTGCATACTTACACTTAATCTGCTGGTTTAAGATAAAAAGAGGCTCCAGAGTACTATGATTTTCTACACCTACAGAAGGCAACATTCACATTAGTCTGCATATAAAGACTAAAAAGATATTAGGGGAAAAGTTAAAACAATATAGGATTCTTTATGCTTCTTTTGAGGCAGATAAAGTACAAACAAAAGAATTAGATGACACAGATATAAGTATGAAAATACTGGGCCAGATCTTCATTTGCCACCCATCCATGGACCCTGGCAGGATTATGCTTTTCTTATGCTTTTCTCGAGTGTCAGCTCTGAATCTTTAGATTTTGCGTCCTGCCCTGGGCAATTACAATTCAACATACTCCCCATAACCTCTCTTTGTGGTAATTCTCCACTGCGACTATGTTTCAGTCCCTTTTTTCCATGTCATTTCTCTTCTATTTTAATGTGACATCAAGCCTTTATTCTATGATATGAACTTCATATAACCTGCAATAAAACCCCTTTATTCTTTGTGTATCTTGTCATGCTTTTGTGGAAAGTTCATCAGGAAAGACACTTGCCACATGGTAAAGCTAGGTTGCAAGGACGTGGTTGACCCATCTACAGCCAGGGGTTAAAAACCACCTAATGGGCAGCTCTTCTTTGTCCCACCCTGCTTGTACTGGTGTGGACTCAAAATTGTGGTGTATGCTTATGTAGAAAAGGTTGATCCCTGTCAGCCCCTTCACTCTCTATGCATGTTTTAAAAGTTAGTGTGTGCAAGTATCTGACCCTAACTCCACATCCACAGTCCTCGGGTCAGCTTCTGGGAATGGTCTGTTCTTTAGGTAGATGGAAGCTTTCGCTTAACCTTCAAAACCATTGTCAAGCTCTCTCCTGCTAATTTTGCATGGGCTATGTGGAAAGACACAATCTCTGACTTTCCTATTCTTTCTACCAATGGGCAAGAAAGAAAGGAATTTACACCCGCTGTAAGAGCGTTGCACGCCTCAGTGTTCTGGGAATGATTGCACTTGGAGAAGTCCAAATGATCTGTTTCATCACTGTCAGTCACTCCCAACCTCCTACTTCAACTGAGACAATCTTTGCCAATGTTGTCTTTCCCTCGGGCCTCCTCAACAGGAGAATTTTTAAACTTTTGGATTCTACATCTACTTTGCCAAATTCCACAGAGCACTTTCTTAATGTTGGAAAATCTCAGCAGAACATCCATATATGGGGTAATCACACCACACTCTATTATACCTAATGGATAAGATAGGCACTTAATGCTGGTTTTTGTCTACCTTTGAGTGACAACTGTTTTGGATGAGCTGAAATACAGTCAACACACATCGTTGATTAAGCTCTTCTGAAAAAGAAGGCAGTAGCTGATGAATATTGATGAGCAGATTTCCCATTGTATTACCCCAAGTGCTATAAAGAATAAAATAAATGTTTATTCTGGACAAGAACATTTAAACAGAGGTAACTTGTGCTTGAGAAATTTATATGTCGAAAACCTGGGTACATATTGTCTTTATGCATATGCATTTGCAGAACTGATATGAGTAGGAATTAACTTCTAATCTTTGGAAGGGCCTTGTCTTTTAGATTTACTTGGATATTCTTCTTACTAATTCAAAAAAAATTTTATCTCCTGATTGTTTGCCATGGAGAACTGGTTATTTTAAAGTGTGTTAATTAGGTGTTCAATTTGCAACTTAAATTCACCTGGTTTGTGGTTAAGTCTTTGTGAGTCAGGTGTATGTTCTATGATATATAGGAAGTCATATTTTCATCATTACTGAAGCTGCATGCTTAATTCAGAAGATGAGTGTCATTAATTGCACTTTTTTTTTGCCAGTTTCGTGTTGTCTATGTCAAATCTCAGTTTTGTTAAGTCTAAGTTTCTGATTAATTCAAATCTCCCAAGACCAAATTGATGTACCCTTTCCTAAAAGCTACTTTAATGTTTGACTCACACATTCAGTATTTTTACAGCTTCTATTGATAATACTATATAAGCAATTTGCAATTGAAATTAATTGATGATTATGTTATCCTTCCCAAAGAATTTCACGGTGAATTACTTCACGCTCACGTTGTAGCTTTGGATCAGCTTTCTGAAGGTGCATTAGCACAGAGGTGTGATCACAAGCTCTGCTCTCTGTACTTACAACGTTTTAAGTGCTTGTGTGATTGCTCAGCTCGTCAGACCTGGGGACTGAAACACATCTGTTATAAGTTTCTTTGACTCTTTGACTCAGTGTTACTCTTACAATCCATATTTTATAGATAGGTTTTTAAAGAGCTGCAAACCCTTAGCACAGCCTGAGAGTAGCATTTTAATAATCTTCAAAACCTCCTCAGATCTCTTACACAGCACACCAAGAATTGTTGTATTTGGGAATGACTGCCAAAATCCAGGTCGCATTATGGGTAATATATGGTCTGTCAAGACTTGTGAGCATTAATATAAGCTGCCTTGATATAGAAAGGCAGGCTCATAGTAATTGTATCTCTAATCACCAAGGAGGAATTATGGGGATACTAAGGAACCCTCTACAGCATCTCTTGATCTCTTACCTGAAGTTTGCCTTGTAATGAGAGATTCATTTCCTACAGCTCTTCATTCCCCAGTGAACTCAGGAGAAGAGGTGAACAAAATAATATGAAAATGCCTACTCTGGCATGACTTGTGTGCAATGCACAGGATATTACTGTCCTGGGTTGTGATTGCCTCTTAACTCTACAGACCTTGCATATCTTTGAGTTATATGTGGAATGGCCATGAATGCCAGTATACCAAGACAGTGGACAGTACTTGATCCCATAAATCATGTTCAGATATGCAAGTTTAGTAACTCAAATGTTCTTAAGACAGATGTAGTCATTCACAAAGACATGGATTAATTTAATCTAATTTTAGATCTAATTAATAATCTGGTTGGAAATCTGATTTTTTTTAAAAGGTAACTGGGTTGAAATTCTATGATAATACAACCTAACGGCTGGCAATTAAGAGGAAGAATAAAAAGAGGAGTTCAAGTAGGTAATTTGCTTTTTTTTTTTTACCATCTAAGAAGACAACAACTTTTGTTGTGCATGGGAAATGCAGGAATGCTTACTTTACAGTTACACTTAAAAGTACTGTAACTTCCCAGTATGTGAGAAGAAAACCAAGTTATTGAGCACAGGTTTTTCTGTCCAAGTGAACTTTCTAAAATTAGAAAAGGCAAAATAAGTAGTACAAAAGGGTAGAAAAATTTAATTTTAACTGCATCTTGAGCTATTGAAATCAAAATAGGTCATATCTTAGATGCATTTCACAGTCTGAAATTAGAGTCTTAACTGATAGAAAAAGACATAACTCTGAGACAGCCAAAGGCAGTTTATCTAAGCTGAGAATCTGTTTTACAATATTTTTCTCAAATGATGTCCCTAAGCTATTAACATGACTAAAAGAGAAGTCAAAATCTGTCCTTTGGCCACCAATTATGACCTGATGAGTAGCAAGCTAACTAAAGCCATATTTCAAACTGAATGTACTTACAAACTGTGAAAAGGCTTGAGAATCCAACTAAGGAAACTTTAAATGACTAAAGTCACAATTTGAAAGTAAAGAAGCAGTTGGTTTGCTTGCCTACTGAGAATTTTCAGGCAGATTTTATTATGAAAAAGCTCAAGTACTGCAGACTTAGTGACAGCCGAATCCTACAATATGCTACATTTGGCAGTAACTCTTGGAAGAGATGTATGTGTCTCCTTTTCCTGTTAAAGGTGGGTGTTACATCTTCAGTATTACTGGTGCTGAGTATAAAAGTTTCCATCATAAATGTGAAGAACTAGACAGTTACTCTCAGGTGGCTCTACTGGATAGGTTTTTATAATCTTGCTATACTTCAGAATGTCAGGCATTTCTTTATTTCAAAAAACGTAGGATAAAATTCACAAGAAAAGAAATTGGAATTAGAGGAACCAGCCAAATTTTGGAGCAAATCTATTTTTGTTGCTGCTCTGTATCAGTACACCTGTTTATCTGCTTCTTTCTTTCTTTATACTCCAAACTTCTTAAAGCCTTTCTGTGGTGTTTAGGGGGAATAACTGAGTTTGTTCCTTGTTTTGGTTTTGTTTTTTTTTTTCCCTGCAATCTGATGGATTTTTGACTTGGGATGTTACAGCTGTAGATTTTCGAGGCTAAAAATCAAAGTCTTCTCTTAAATACCGTAGGTCATTTATTGCCCCTATTCAGACAGTTTCCTAGGGCTGGAAGGGCTGTCTTTGTCTTCCACAAGAGCAGCAGAAATTATGTATGGGTCACAGAGCATACATTTGTTGGGAATTGGCAACTTCTTGAAAGACATATTCACTTCCTTGATTTTTTTACTACTTCTTAGAGGATAATTCCACAAAGAGTTTATAAATTACCACTTAGAAGACCTCGAACGCTAACTAACTTCTGTTAGCAGGTGCAGATGTTCACACTGAGAATGAATCTTCAAATATTTTATTTGAGTCACGACTCTTAAATGTGGGAGCAAGGCCGTCTCTGTTAAATGACATAAAAATATTGCTCAGAGAGCAGCTCTAAAAGAAGACTGAAGTGCCTAAAGGCTTTTGAAGTGCAAAGAACTTCCAAATCCAGAGGTCTTCTTATTTGCCATTCTATAATCTCTTCAGTGAACACAAACATAATTTTTTATCTGAAACTTCCCTACATTCTTTTTGTAGTTGCCCACCATTACCTTAGGCAAGCTGCCAGGGGCCTCAGCTTCAGCGAGTTGCATAAATGAAGTCTGGCAGTGACTAAAGCCCACGAGGAACCTGATCTGATAGGAATCTACTAAGGTACAGTTCATCACTAGTAGTACCCTTGGCAGGGGGCTTGGAGCTTGGGGAAAAGCAAGGACCTATTCAGACTCAGAGCAAAGCGACTCAACTCATTTTTCTCAAATACAGTAGTCTAGTGCCATTCCAGTGACCTGGAATATTCCACCTCTCCTCTAGCCACCTCCCTTCATAGTCATGGCTACCTCAAACTCCATGTCATCCCTGCCTTGTGCACATCTTGTACACCACAGGCAGTGTTATCACTGTAAGAAGACGTGTAGACAGGGCTCTTAGGAACGTGGTTTCGTGGGGCACTTGTCAGTGTTAGGTTTACAATTGGACTTGATCTAAATGGTCTTTTGCAGCATAAATGATCCTAACTTCTTATGATTCTATGACTTGAACACCTACATTTGAAAGACCGAATCCTGCCCTAAATTGCCAACCTTGCTGTTGAAATATTTTCCTTTTTTCAAGACACATCCTTCATTCTTTATTCTCTCTCACTGATTTGGTGACCTCTTATTTTTTTTTCTTTTTTTTTTCCCAACCTCTTGGATAAATTTTCAGTTAGGAGATGGCATGATTTTTCAATTCACAAGCATCATACAACTTTGCAGGAAGGTTGTCTGATCAGACAACAACATGCTTAGACAACATCTGCTATAAAGGATTTAGAGGAAAGAAAGAATACACAACACAGAAAGTGTTTATACACAAAATGTAAGCATCAATGCACAAAGAGGCATTTTTTTAAGGAGGCAGCAGCCTTCTGTCGTAAGAGATAGCTGGGCAAAAGAATGGGACTTCCCAAATTTTTTGAGAAAGGATGAATAGTTATCAAAACTGAATTTGAAGTAAAGCAAATGTAGTATTTGCCTATATACTGAAATCTCCATGTCTCACTTGACACTGAAGATAAGCAGCCTGGAATAAAAGAGTACAGCCCATGAATATATTTCCATGAGTGGGTGAAAATGGGTGAAATACATAGCATTTACTCTAGGATACTGAAAACCTGTTGTTTCCACTGTCCCTGCAGGCCTTACTGTTTGCTGTCCTGCTCTGGCTGGACTGCAGCAACGGCAACTTTTCTATTTGCCTTTTTTTTCTCTCGTGGGTATGGATGGCACCAGAGCCACTTATGGCAGCTTTCTGTTCTCAGCCACAAGCCAGGGACTACTGCTTTCTTCTGCACACCAGAAAAACAAGGTGAGACTTAAGTTTATGGTGGGGAAAAGACTTTTGAGCATGCTAAGTAAAGGGATTTAGACTAAAATAATTGACTCTTCTTCAAGCATAACCAGTAAGTGCTGGAGATTAGTGCTCCTTTTTTATTTTTTTTTCCTTTTTGATAGGTCTCCGGTTGTCAGTGTGTTTCTTATTTAATTAATACCACAGACAGTAAATCATTTCCTTGTTTCCAAATTGTGACAGCTTTAGCCACTTTTAGAATAAGAGCTGTTGTAGTGTGAAAGAAAATCCAAACAAATATATGCTTCAAAATGATTATTTCACCCTAGAGACTTAATTTATACAAAACAAATTACTGGAATACAGTAAAATTCCCGTTAAAACATAAGACATCAATTTTCTGTTTAGTGAAGCAAAACTTAAATTATGAGGGTTTAATCATAATAATGATTATACTGTTGGGGTTGAAAGGTGATTCATGTTCTGAGCTTGAATTTTTTTGTGCTTCCTTGTCTGTATTTGTCATTAGATTCGCTGCATATGTTCCCAAAAATCTTTCTCTGTAAGAGTAACTGAGTTACTCCATAACCGTGACTCTGTTTTCCCAGAAGCTGGTTGAATTTTAAAGGTAGTCAAATAAGACATTTTTGAAATACAGAGCATGCCTCTGGTTAGTGCAGTAGCTCACACTTGGCACCTAGGGATCTGCAGGGATTGTTCCACAATGGTTCAGCACACAAGAGTGCCATTTTGAAAACACTTCCTACCTACAGATTTCCCTGCCACAGGAGCATGCTGCCTCCAGCTGCCTTCTTCTCTCCAGCTGATTCTTGTCTGGAGACTGATTAGCAGGTTCGCTCTGGTTTCTCAGTGCTTTTAGCTTACTTACTTATGAAATGGAACATCCTCTGCCATAATCGCAGCGCTTCTTCTAACGCTGTCTCCTTTCACCTTATTCAAAAATTCAGTTAAGGTTTGATAAGCTATCCTGAGCCTGACTATAATAATACAAGGTAAAAAAGGATGTTCTAACAATGGGCCTTATGTGTCCCTTAAGCCTGCCTGATGCTTTCATAACAATTTGTAAGTGGTGTTGCAAATTCCCTTGACTGTATGTCATAAAAACCTGATGCTGTGTATATCTGTTTGCAGTATTAGGACACCTAATTTTAAAAATATATATATAACTTGAAATAACCAGTAATATTTAAGTATTGAAGCAGCAAACGAAGAAATCTACAGGCAATCTGTTCCGTTTCAGTGTCTACAATGTGTTAACTGCATTTGTCTTTCAGCTGCAGTCCTAATCTTAGTACAAAAATAGAGAGTATTGGGATCTAAAATCATGTGCAAGCAAAAGGTAATTCAAATAAACTAAAGGGTATGTCAAGACTGTACCTAAATAATTGTTACAACAAATATTCAGAATAAATTTTTTGATCTTCTGGTCGAGAAACCTGATCAATTTTTCACCATTCATCACCTCACCTAACTTAGCAAGAAATATAGTTGGTACCTTGATAACGTGTTTATGGCAATATTACTCTCCAGACTTCTCTTAGATACACACCTAAATGAAATGAGGATTTCCAGGTGTTATGAAATTAAATGCAAACATCATCACTTCTACATGTGAGGAGTCGCACATGAGAAGGTACTGTCATATAAAAGAAAAATACAGAATAGGAGATATCCACCATTTCCTGGTAATACTTTGAGGGTATATTCTCCTCTTGGGGATATATAAGTATATAACTATTGTGTCTCTATCAAGGCAAGTTTTTGAATGCACAGAATCCATAAGTCTTTTTTTTCACCTTTCTTTATTATACCTGACATGTTTCATAGTGTTCCTCACTTCCCTAATTCCACTGATGCTCTTTTGTAGCATGTCTCAATAGATTCGTCTGATCCACATACCATCTACAACTGCAGCAGTAAAGGCTGTCAGTGGCTGAGGAAATGTGCCTTCTATAAATAGTAGACATATCTCTCTTTTCTTCTCCTACATTATCCAAAACATTTTTACTCTCTGCCACAGCACACAGTTTATTAATGCCAAAATTACAGTATTCTATTTGACAGAGTAGTTAACACTGGCACTTTTATAATGGAAAAATAAACTTAATTAATATGCCATTCTGTGTGTTGAACGTGGTATGCAGCTCTGAAACCTTGTTGTGATCGGAATTTCTTCTTAGAAAAGGCAAAAATAAACTTTATGCAATAAAGTTCAATTGCATTACTAGTATGTTTAATCGTCAGAGGAATAAACTCAGATACCAGAAAGAAATTTAACTAGGAACTTTAGTTTATTTTCTATTTTTAAACTATTTCAGTCTATTTCTATTTTAAAATATTTCAACTCTGGAGACTGTGATTCATTAGGGGAACTTTTACATAACCAAGAGTATGGAAAAGAACGGCAAAGTTGAGACTGTACCTTAGTCTTCGTAATTTAAGGATCATAAAAGAAAATAGAGAATGTATGTGTGCGTGTGTGAGTGTATTATCAAAACTTCACGACCTCTTCCATATCATCTCAGCTTTGCAGAACAGAATATTAAACTGTGCTAGTAGTTTTTCCTCACAGTAACCTTCTTTCCTCACAGGCATTTATCTCTATTTTGATCCTTGTTAAGATGATCTAATCTAGAGACACGTATTAAAGTGCATTTTATGCCTTCTGTATTATTACAAAGATAAATATTGAATAATGTAAGCTGTTTAGTTTAGCTTGGACAAGATAAATTCTTCATTTTAAATCTGGAAAAATCCTGCAAGTTGTCTTCTATACTAGTGAGACAAGAAGACTGAATGAGTTGGAACTGCTGAATGAAAAATACACTTGCCAGATCCTTATAAACATGTTTGACATATTAAGAAATAGTTTTTTCAATTTTCACGAACAAAATGGTCTATGCCAGTTGGTTGACTAGGAATAGGTTTTTTATTTATTTAACTTTCAATAAAAGTCCACACGCGCTTTGCTCTATGCAACAGTAAAAAACATTCACTGCATTAACCATAAATTACGTAATACTGTACATCTCATATTTTTCTGAGCTTCTATTTCTCATAGTATGGACAACCTTGCAAGCACTCTGCAGTGACAGTGTAAAAATTAGTGTTCATTGCCGCCTTCTTCTCCATTCTCTCACTCAGCACTTCAGTGCTTCAAATATTTATACTGAAATATGTCACATCTACTGGGCAAGAAGAGATATTTTTGACATATTTCAACATTGCCTGCTCAAGTAATTTTTTATGAGTATAAGCAAACTTAAATAAAGCATAAGTTTCAATTTATTTTTGCATTCCTATCTCAGGGATTTACATAAAGGTTTGAGCATACTAAGAAGATGTGAATTCTGTATCACTGAATGCAGGCATATACGTAAATAGCAGCTGAGGAAATGTTTTTCCCTATGGTCTCTATTTTGCAAACTCTAATCCCAGGAGAAATCTTGAGCAATAGCAACAGCATGTATGTGGATGAGTGAAAGAATGTATTTGCTGAATGTCCATATAACTGACCAGCTAGATATTTTCAGTCAGCACAACCCATGGTCTCTCATCCTTGTCATAGTTGCGAGTCTGCTCTGGTGATAGCGATATAGAGGAACTAAGGGCATTGACAAGTTCTTGTTGTCAGTGTACTGCAGAGGCACACAGAAAAAATGAGAAATTCCAGGTAGTAAGGGAACATTAAAAAATAATAAACATTAAAATTCCCTAAAAGAAATATGAGCCTGTCTGTTTACCATTTGACTTTTATATCCATCTGTTTACCATTTATACTAATATAACATCTCCATGTTATTTCAGTTTAATTAAACATTCTCATATCTAAAGGTACAGTGAATATTTTTAAGCTTCTTCATGCAGTCCACTCTGCACTAGTTGGCCTCAAAGCCAGATAGTACTTACTAACACTTTTAATTTATTATATAGGTTTAGTCTGAATGAATCAGAGGGCTCCGTGATTGCTTTACGCTTCATAATTTCTGAATGCATTGAAAAATATCTCAAGAAGAGGAATGGAGACTTCAGAAGCTCCACCAGAACCAGAATTCTTTGAAAACCATCGAACTAGGTTCAAACAAAGCTTCATTCCATATCTCCACGCCACGAGAGACAGTAAAAAAGGAATAAAGCAGAAAACAGCTTACTCTCTGCCAGTAGTGGGTTCTTTAGCACTAGATGATTAGCCTTTTATAACATCATTCAACTAATTCAGAAAATGTTAACTATCAAACAATATTATTTCAAGCATGAGGAGAACTGTACCAAAAAAAAAAATATATATATATATTTAGATTGACTGTACCAGAGTTTTTCAGTTCACTAAGTGCTTCTTTAGGACTTGAGTTAAATAATTACATGACAGAGCTTTATATAGCTGTTTCAAAAAGCTGTCTGTGCCTTGAATTTTGTAAAAGTTCTTGCAGATTTCTCACAGTCCAACAACTAAGTAGAAACACACTGTCTTGAAGTTAATGTAACTCAGGAATGGGGAAGTAGGGAAAGAGATTTTCTTCAACAAATGGCAAGTTCACTGAAAATTGAAGGTTTGGAACATCTGAAATTGTTCACAAAATCAAGTCAAATGTACCAACATATTGTTTCAGATAATTAAAAACATAGACAGTAAGTAATGAAATTTATTAAACTCTGAATATTTTTCCTGATCCTTTTTTAATTCTGCCTTACACAAGGCTCAAAGAAGAGACAACTCATGAAGAGCCTTAGACTTTTGATTGCTCTACTTTTATGGTCCAAAGACAACCTACAGCCAAAGACAGTTTTGAAGGTATCATACCCTGTTTTGATGAGCTTGGACTACCATATATGACATGCGAAATGCTTAATTTAAAGAGGAGGCACTTTATATACTGAGCAGACTGACATCCTAGAGAGTTCCAGGGCTACTAGCCCACCTTTCAGAAGAGCTGAAATTGTCAATCTAATATGACTGAGTAGATTCAGTCAACGAAAGTGCTTCTCATGACTTCTATTTCCTATTGCAAATTTTGGCCAAATTTTAAAGTCATATTCTGAGGATTGTATCACTCAGCTCACGTTTTGCAAGACACATATTTCATATAAAAATAAATTTGCAATGTAGCATACCACTCTTGAGTTGTTACAGTTAGGCACTGATAATTTCAAGCCCTCCCTCAGCACACAATTTAGTAGTGCATTGTATGATGTCTTCCTTCATTAGAAAAGGAGAGGGAAAACAAGTACAGCAAGCAAAAGCTAGGGCTTTCATTTGCAATCGAGGCTCAAGTAATTATGTTTACAGCATGAATTTTAAAATTTTCTTGCTACTCAAACTTTAGTCTGCTTTTAATTAAGACTTGCTTGTTAGTTGAAAAAATAAAGCATATTTGCATAGAAATAACTACGGGAAATCTTAATTTTAAGTACTTTTAATCACTTTCCTGCACTGGTAATTATTTCTAGTTGATCCATTTGAAATGATTCCTTGCAGCAATTGAATATATTCACACCAATTGAAGTTTTCCCTGGGACTGAGAGATCATGTGCATGTGATATCTCTGGGAGGGGGCAAACCATATTTTTTATCACAGCCTAACAATTAACAGAAATTCTTACTCCATCTTGCTTGAGCTCCAACAAAATAGCATTATAATTACTTGTAGCTCTACGTAAGGTAAATATTTGACGTTATAATGGTGAATCAGTTTTAGTGATATACAAGTCAGCTGATGATATATATGCTCTGAGCCTCAGCCTTTAATAGTACCATAGATATTAATAAGAAACGCAAGGTCAATTCTACCATGTCTGCTGTTGTTTCTTCATGCTACAGGCAGATAACCTGGGAGACAGAATCAGCAGAACATCCAGCTAATGAACTCCCTTGAGACTGATGCTTTTCATAAGCTGAAAAATAGAAGATTGCTATAAGCAGGCTCAGTGCTGCAAAAATAGTTAAGAATATATTTTGCTGCTAAAAAGTCTTTAAAAGGTGATAAAAATAGTGCTCTTCAATGCAAAGAACCTGTACCATGTTCTAATTTAAACCTATAATTCTTTTGCAAGCTGAATACATTGAATAAAAACTGGATTTCAGCAGAGTTTTTATGAGTGTTGCTTTATATTTGCCTCCTCCTGAAATTTTCTAAGAAATACAAAAGGACATATTATAAGTTACAAAAAACCCCCTCACTTTTAACTGTGAAAGAACAACAAACTGGGTCTGGAAATCCGCTGATGCTGTGACAATTTGTAACTGACACTGATGTTTTGGGGTCCTGTGGAATAACTGTCTAGTGCAATGTACCAGAGTTTCCCAGAGCACTTTTACTTCTCTATTAAAAATATACTTTAGTAAGAAAACTTCACTAGTAGATGGAACATCCAAAGCATAAGTTAGCCTAGTGCATTACACTCAGAAATATTAAATCAGCTGTTTTGGAATACTCTGAAAATATTTCAGAGGATGTTTGACGCAGGACTGATGGGATTTACAGACTGAGAGGTACACAAAAGATATATATGAGTCTGTAAACTTTGCGGAGTTATATAAGTTGCAATGTTTGCATCCCACTGCAACCCCTGCTCTTTAATTTAATCTTGCATTTAGCTGAGCATTTAGCTGAGCATAGGATTGCTTCACATATTTTTATTTTACAGCTTCACATAGCACAGGCATGAAAAAAGCAAATATGTGGGAAGGAAGTCATATGGACTCGAGTGTTTAATATGGAGGAGGTGAGAAGAGGAAAGGAAATTACGACAAAATGAAATACCTTATATGCTCACAAATGTCTTCAAATTTTATATTATATTTTTGGGGTTATGTCTGGAAGTTGTCTAACTAAAATGATGAATGAAATAAAGACGTTGCTGAAATATTAGTGGAAGTATTTACAGCAAATTAGGAAATGAAATTTCAGAAAATCTTTATTGTAGAAGAGGATGTTTGTGAAAAAACATCTTTATCCCAAGTGTGAATGCTGGCCTGGGGAAAAATCTCAGGCAGCATTTGCATTCTGCTCATCTTACTTTGCCTACATAGCAACTCTTCAAGAAATTAAAATTACTTTCTCCAAAAATTGTGAAGGCATAACTCAAAAGGTTTTTGTAGTTTCAGGCAGGCATAGGAGACTGAAAACTTTGCCAGAGAAATTGAGATGAAATCAGTATGGAAGGCAGAGGTTTAGGAGTGAAGAGGAGGAAATAGTCTGGAATTCACATTTTACGGCTCTTAAAAATCATTAATTTTGCACAGGGATGACATAGTCCTAGACAAGATTTGCCACTGAGGTCTGCTGTTAATGCATGTGTTGCCAAGGGCATGAGAATAAGGAAACTGATGGGTGCTGTTGGCAATATTTACTTATCTACTTCTATAACCATAACAATTAAGTTTAGGTTTCTTTTAGCACAGACAGGAGGACTAAACTCAGTTTTGCCTTGATGCAAAAAAAGCTTAGGTTTTTCCTCCCTTTTTTCCCACTTTGTTTTCCTATTTTATTTTATCTTTTTGTTTCTATGTCAGAGATCAAAGGACAAAATGAAAGAACAAGATCTATATTTGGGGGAAAGGAACAAAGGAGACAGAAAGCTTTGTTTGCTATGTGTGGATAGTTTGCAAATTGTGATGGTAGATAGAGAGAGGATAACAACCCTTCTTTCTAAATGGTAGTGCAAGGTGCAACCTGAAGTCCCACACCTGGATTTATAATCTCCGTGGTGTTCAAGATGAATCAAATGGAGAAGCTCCACGGAAAAGGCAGGGCCAGACCATACACACTCCAATGTATCCCATAGTCATACCTGGGACAGAATTCACACTGGATCTTCTTACACGAGTTCATCTTGAGCATATAGCCCAAGAGACTTCTGCTCATCTAGTCTCCAAGCTGAAACAGTGACAAGTCTCCTTCCCTACCCTTCAAGTAAGGAGATTGGTCAAAATAATATAAGATTTGCGCATATTTTTTAATTTTCAAAACACTTTTAGTATAGCATACACTTGGTCAACCCTTGAGTGCCTGACATTGAATGTTATATTTCAGGTCAGATTCTGTATCCTGTGCAGCAGGAACCACAACTACTGGGCTTCAGCACAAGTGCAATTAATAATAAATACAGCAAGAGTAATTAACACAATATTATCTGTATTCCTGTTTCAAGGCATTCATGTAAGGTGTAAAGAAAGGACAAGATTAGGTAACAGGTCTATGTGTCTTTGTGCTTAACATGTGTGGAAACTCAGAGTGAGATGGAGGCCTTTGGATGCAAATCTCTTCATTATCTTCACTTACTCAGAAGGGTAAGATTAAAGTATTCAACATCTTTCAATAAATATAAAACTCAGTTCTAGATATCATTGTGGGTTCAAGATGGATCCGAAATGGCCTAGAGAACTTATATTTTAACTGGACTACTAGCTTTACCTAGTTGCTTCAAATGGAAACAGAGAATTAAAGAAAATAATTGCTGTATGTTACTTTGTCATAAATAAAATAATGGCAAGGCAGTTACATTCCTCTGCACTATACAGAAAGCTCTACATACTAATTTTCATATGCTTTTTCATTGTCTATGAAATTATTTGAGGAAGAGAAAAAGAAGTTATTATAAACAATAATGTTATCAAAATAAAAATAGGGTTTTTTTAGTAAAAATGATCCCTCATTTCACTTTTGATTGTTAGTAACTACAATCTAACTAATGCCAAAATTCTGCACTGCATTTTTGCTTCAATTTGTCATTGGTTAAAAACAGAAGTGACTGCAAATTATCTTTAATCTCGTGAAAGTGGTACATAAAAAATAATAATAATGAAAATAACAGCTTTAAGTTAAAAAAAAGATCTCCAGAGATCTTCATTACATATAAATGAAATACGGAGTTGAAGAGTTAAATGCTATTCTTAAAAAGGCCTGTCATGATTTTTAGTTCTAGACACTCACGTTATATGTAAAACAAGATAAAATGTGCATTTTCTATCACCCTTCTTAATCATCATAGTAGCTACTATTGGCCAGACAAGTACTTATGAGGTATGGCATTGCTGTCGGCAAAACTATTTATCTGTATGACACTGTATGTCACTTTTGAACTTCGACTTGACATCCATAAAATTACGTTTTCATCACACTGAGAGATCAAGCTTTCTGGGCTGACTCACTCGGGCCAACATTTTGCAAATGACTGGATTTACCACTTGAACCATAAACCCTTTGTGAATAATTTTGTGCACTGATGTCTGATAGCCTAGGGCACAGATCATAATTTCTGAGCTAAAGAAGAGGTGTCAAAGCAAAATTAATTTCTTTTTTGGATATCAGATTACTATGTACTATTCCAACTTCCTTTCTCATGTGGTGATTGTTAAATGTCTTACATACTGTTAAATTAGATGAATTTGCAGACATTTTAAAACTACCTCATTCCCTCAAGACTTATTTTTCATATCTTTATGTAGTTTGAAAGATCAACTGCCCCAGTAGACTAAAAGCTTTTAATTGATAATGGATTTTTTTCCTGGTGGGAAGCCTTTGGCTTGATTTCCAGGTAGTGTTTACAAACTCAGCAGAGATATGAATTTCAGATGAGCGTGCAAAATAGAAAAGCTGCTGTTTGTTTCAATTGACTGGAGTGATTGGTGGTGTTTCATCTGTCTGAGCATCTGCAGCTTAGAGATGGATGAGCTGTAACACACAGCTGGATAGCCGATCCCAAAAGGGCAATAGCCCATTGTGCACTATATGCCCTGGTTATCTGAAATGCTAGTTGGAAGTCTGCACAAAACTTTTATGTTAAGAAGTTTTATGTGAGCAACTGCAGCTCTTGTCTTTTTTGGGTGACAAAATATTTTCAATAAAACAAAGCTGCACTGAAAAATGTTAGTTATCCAGGCTTTCTGAAATGTTTCTCTCAAAACAAAATTGGTTATGCAAGCTTAACCACAGCCCAAGGGAGGGTATCAGGTGACTGCATAGGATTTCTTTAAGATCACACAGATTGGATGTTAGTAGAAGTTGCAGAATCTCTTGGGATCTAGTTTAGCCCAGAACATCTCCATCCCCTCAGGTAAACCAGCCTTGCAGTAGTCTGTAGATGCTTTGTGGAACTGATATTATAAGACCACTTCCATGAACAACTTTTAGGAAATCTTCAAGTGCTGTAGTCATTGGCTCCTGTGGGCAATGTTTTATCCAAGAAACAGGAATGACTTACAGTAAAATCTCACCTAGATCTCTATACCAAAGGACAGGAGGAGGCAAGGAGTGGGCGCTGTTCCCTCCATTAACCCACATCACCATAATGTCACTGCGTGTGATGTGGTTTCTACATGAACGTGCCAAACAAATCTCAAGCTTGGGTTTTATTTTCAGACATGTACTGTCTGCATGTTCATCTCTCCTTGCAGTGTTGTGCTTTGTGTTTGTAGCTAGGACAGTGTGGATAGCACATGGATGTCTTGGCTACAGCTGAGCAGTGCTGCAAAGCATCAAGGCTGTCTTTTCCTGGCCATGTCCCCAAAGGCCAGTAGGCTGGCAGTGGGCAAGAGGCTGGGAGGGGATACAGCTAGGACATCTGACCCAAAGTGACCAAAGAGATAATCCATGCCATGTGATGCCATGCCTAGCAACAAAAGCTAAGAGAGGGAGGGGAAGGGAGGAGGCGGAATTTTGTCTCCCGGTGCAACCACTACAAGTAGAGAGGCCTTCCTTCCCAGGGAGTGGCTGGACATCACCTGCTAATGGGAAGTAGAGAATAAGTATCTTTGTTTTCCTTTGCTTCTATGTGTGGCTCTTTGCATTTCTTTACTAAAATGCCTTTTTTTGACCCATGAGGTTTTCATCATATTTTCTTCCTGTCCTGCTGAGGAAGGGTGAGTGATAGAACAACTTGATGGGCATACAGGGCCCTCTGCAGTTACATGCAAACTCACTTCTTTGTTGCATTCTTGAAGGCAACTGGCAGCACATCAGAGAACATGCTGCGTCTTCACCAGGCATTTTGTACAGTTTATGAAGGTATAAAACTTCCATTTCCCTTGTGTTTTTTACATGCCAGTGCAAAGAAAGTGAAAAACGAGCTGCCAGATGCAAGCATGAAGAGACACTCTGAACATCAGTAAACCCAGTTTCCATCTTCTATGGGTGAATGAAATGAAAATAGCTGCCCACGGATGTAAGGGGATGAGTTGAGGAAAAGAAATCAACAGATCTTTTGAAAATGAAGTAAAATTGGGAACTTATTTCATGTATGACTGGGCATGATCAGAAAGGAGGAAAAATTATCAGACAGATTATGCACACAAATTTGTCTTCTGTGCTTTACTGTTATGCCAGGAGAGATGATTTAAGGACACTCGGGATCTGCGCTCTGGCTTCCTTCTTTCCTCTTCACACACCTATTGCTGAATGTCAAATACTCCCAGACAACGGAAGGTCTGCAACCCAAGGTTTCAATCAGTTATGGACTTTTCCTATATGTGAATACAAGTCATGGTACAGCGTCAGAAGTGGGACAAGCTGATCTTCCTGAATCCTCTTCTGTCAGAGTCATAAAGCAGATACAGACGTTCTCCTCAGTAAAGGAGATGTATAGGGCTATCATTCTGAATTATTGTATAGGATGATTTCTTCACTGCTGCCATTCCTGTATCTTCACTGACCTTAAAGGATACCTATATTCCCTGATACCCTTGAATTGGCAAGACTGTAATGGTCAGGCTGAGGAATGTGAGGTCTGTTGTTACTTGAGAGATGGTATTTGGAGTGTTCTGTGCAGTTTTGAGGTACCTTTAAGTTTATATTAACCATAATTATATTTTAAATAATATTAATATTATCATGTTAACCAGTAGGCACTTTCCATTTTGTTATTCTTTCTGACTCACTCTGTTTCTCATATAATACAGGATGCCTTTTTTTTGTCGTGTAGTTTTAGCAGAAGCCTTTGCACTCATACAGCTTCCCATTAAATCATATTCAAAGTTGGGAATTGCATTTCTTATATCAGTGAAGCTTTCTGAAATCTCCCTCTTCATTTCTAGTAGCTATGTCAGGAACAGCAAAATCCATATCACGTGGTTGTTTAAAGATTTTTTCCCCCCACTTACTAGAAAATTCAGTTTTACCACTCAGTTTGTTGCCTGATAAATTAAACATTCATAGATTCTTTGCAAACTCTGTGCTGTAATCCACAGATTGAACCAGAGCATCATTTATTTTCTGTGGTTTCTGCACTGATTTTCACTTCTTTTTCACCCAGTTTGCTGCAGCTTCTTAAAAGATTCATCTTGAAGCACGAAAGATTGTTTCTCATGATGAATGCACACGAGCATTGTTGACTGCGGTGCCAGATTGAAGCTAATCTGTTGTCTAGGTTCTGACATATATCATCTGTACATGGTTTATATAGGTAGAGCAGGTTATATGATGATGATGGTCCCACTTGCTATTAGCAACAGCAGTCATCATCATTAAGAGTCTAGTCAGTCTGTCAGCAGCAGTCTTTACATGACTTTGTTTTGCAAATAAACTATATTCAGTCAGCTTAATGCATCATGTAAGTGTTCTGTAAGATAATAGTGCTTTGATTTATGTATTTCAGATACATCCTCAGAAAGTTTCATGTTTTCATTTAAAAATTTGTAATCACCAGTCACTTTGGGAGAAAGTTATTCTGCAGGATGCCTCCAGATCAGTTTTTCCTTTTTCTAGGTTGCTAGTAAGAACTATGAAATCACCAAACTGAGTGTGAGTTTTATCTCCTACTGGATGTCATAAAATTGCACCTTTTTGCTCAGTAGTTAAATGAATAACAGTTATATATTGTGGTAGGCTTCAGTCATGGAAAATCCTGCCCTTTTCTGAGCTATCAAAGATTTATATTTGCTCGTAATGTTCAGACTAGAGCTTGTGCCGTCATACATTTTCCCCAGTACTTCTAAATTAAAGTCTCATCACAGTTGTTGCTCTCTTCCCCTCCACAGTAAATAAGATATGAAGGAACCACCTGTTGTCAGTGGGATTTAAGAAACTATAGAAACCTTTACAGTGCTAAGCTGAGATGTGAACATGAAGTGTGCTTGCTCTTGTACTTTATGGAGGCACACAGCACCTTTCCTTGTACATGCTAATGAAAGCCATTATTGCATTTTAAATTCACTCTCAAACTCACTGCATCCTAACTTCCCTATCTAGATGGTCTCTAAATAAACACATTTACTGTTATTTTATACCACCCCTAGCTACATATTTGAGACTGTGACTGAAAACTGAATGTTTTTGTTAAATGACAAATGTTAAAATATGCATAGAAGGCAAAATCATTTGGATGCAGGACATGAAAAATATCAGTGCACATTTTCATGATTTCATCTCACAGCAAACAAACTGGATTTTTTGCTGTTTATTTTATTTTTGGGTTTTCAGTCTGCAAACATTGTTCCTCTCTTCCCATAAGTGTGAATGATTAAATTCCCTGGTCTGAACCTGTCAGAAGGTGCCTTGCCAGCATCACAACTTATACACAGGCTATATGGCTGCTGTGAGGAGCCCACATGCAGCTAGTGGTGACAGGACAGGGAGCAGGACATGGGATTTACACCTCGGGGAGGCGCAGGTGACTTGGCAGCAGCACTTGCACTACTTACAGATTGCTGAGAGAACTGGGGCGCACTCAGAGCTGGAACATGCAGGTCTCCCCCAGAAGAGGCGTGCAGTGGTGTAATCCACACTCCTGGGAGGGATTGTGCATGTAACCCACATTGCTGGGAGGATAAATGTGGCTATTGGTACTAGAACAGAATCACAGAATGGGCAAGGTTGGAAGGGAACACAGTGAGTCATCTGGTCTCAACCTCTCTGCTCAAGCAGTGCCATCCCAGAGCACAGGGCACAAGACTGCATCCAGACAGTTCTTGATTATCTCCAGCAAGGGAGACTCCATGATCTCTCTGGGCAACCTGTCCCAGGGCTCGGTCACCTGCACAGTAAAGAAGTTCTTCCTCATATTCAGGTGGAACTCCCTGTGCATCAGTTTCTGCCCATTGCCTCTTGTCCTATTGCCTGGAACCACCAAGAAGAGCCTGGCTCCCTCCTTTTGACACCCTCCCTTCAGATACTGATAGACATTGGTGAGGTCACCCCTCAGCCATCTCAAGACTGAACAGGCACAGCTCTCTCAGCCTTTCCTCATAGAGAGACACTCCAGTCCTGTAATCATCTTTGTCACCCTCCGTGGGACACACTCTGGAGCTCCATGTCTCACTTGCACTGAGGAGCCCAGAACTGGGCACGGCACTCCAGATGTGCCCTCACCAGGGCTGAGTGGAGGGGCAGGATCACCTCCCTTGACCTGTTGGCAAAGCTCTTCCCAATCTACCCGAGGACACCATCGGCCTCCTCGGCCACGAGGTCACACTGCTGGCTCATGGACAGATTGTTGTCCACCAGGACCCCAGGTCCTTCTCCACAGAGCAAACAGAACATTCTGGGAAGCATTATTGGGTAGAAATTCATAGGTGCATATTAACTTTTATAAGCATCTAATACTGTGTTTTACCTCTTGTATTGTGCTTTACCTGTTGCACTGCAAGTATTGATCTTACATGACTCACTGATTGCTGGTTAATTGCATGTTGTTAATAAATCAATAAACCACTTTGATTCTGATTTTGTTTAAACTATGTGGACTGAGAGGTTTTTGCCTGAGACAGACATCTGGTGTAGGAGGCCAACTGCATCCTGCTCCTTATTTTAAAGAAACAGATGGTTCCTACCTAGGGCAGGAGTTAGACATGCCCTCCCCCCTCCCCACCCCTTCCCCCAATACAGCTTTCTGGTCAGTTCTTATTTTGACTCTTAATAACAGCAAGAGTTTTTAATACTGCTGACTCATTAGTAATCAATGTGAATTAATTTTTACCCTTCTGTATGCTGAGGAGAAATGAGTTAAGCCCAAGTGCAGCCTAAGAAGCTGATAAACCTAATTTTTGGAGTCATTATATGCTTTAAAATGGAGGACTACACTTACCAAAAAGTAATGAGGTCAGATCAAGTCATATCCTGATATGTTGTGTGAAACATTTCTGTGTATTTAACTTCAAGATAACATTAATTCAGACAGAAAGTCTTCTTCTCTTGACAGTGTAGTTGGTTGTTGTTCAATGAATAAGTTTTTTCATAAATATAATACATATACATATAATTAGGGGCTGTATTATAGTCTGCTGAATGTCATGAGGAATAGTGTTTACTGTCAGATTAGAAGTGCTTCATAAGTACTTTATAAGCACAGGCCTTTGATATGATATTTTCTATAGGGTGATTCCTCAGGTAGCCACGCACTTTTTCCTCTCTGATCCTCTATCCAGACCATCCTGACCTCAACAAAACGAAACGAGGCCATAGCCAGGAGGACCATTTTTCATTCTTTTGGGTTATATCTGTCCTGAATGACAGTTTTAGCTCAATAATTGTATTAATCAAGTTTTACCTGTCATTATCAGTATTCCCATTCAGCATGAAATCATTTCATTTGTTCATAGTTTTTAGCAGAATGCTTGCTGGGGAAGGCCAGGTCAGGACAAGGCCCCAAGCCTGCAGCTCTGCTGTTGCAGTTGCAAGTCCCTGCTGGGTATCCAGGCAGTGTGGCCACAGAAGCTGCTGGTCTGACAGTAGAGAGGAAAAATAAGAAAAGTCAAAGTAGGAGAGAGACTGGAGGGACTGGAGAGAGAAATAGAGGCGGGAAGGAAATGGGACCTGGGCATGGAAAGGGAATTGATCAGGCTGGAAGAATAAGAGGCTGGAATGGGGATTTTTTTAAGACAGGGACTGGGAACAGAAAGTGGCACAAAAATGGAGCCAGAAGCACAAGTGAAATGGGGAATGACAATCACAGGGTGGCTAAAGCTCTAACTTGGCAGAAAGCTATGAGCACTGACTGCATGCAAGCAAAGATCTCAAGCAGCAACCCAGAAAATCAAGAAAAATAAGAACTTTTAATCTGATTGTTATGTAATTTGCTTTATGCCATATAGGAGCCCCGTAGCAGCCAGAGTTAAAACACCCAGGGCTTCAAGATAGTATACATCTGCCCTCCTCTGGCTATTCTTTTCAAAACTCTTGCTTTATTCCATACATGCTTTTAAGTTATTGCTAAAAATGAAACAAGAATCTTTTAGAGAATTGCTACATAATCCTCAGAGCTCCAGCCATCCTGTGCACTAGTTAAAGCAGCANAAAAAAAAAAAAAAAAAGTGATCATGTAATAAAAGGCTACATCCAGAAGTACATAATCTGCTGAGAAAATTAATCAAGCTCAGGAGTTTTGTATCTTTTGAATCCTTCACTTTGCAACTTCAATAATTTATTTTCTTACTGGGAAGTTTCTTGTCTGAAGTTAAATGTGTGTGTTACCCCAGAAGCCCCCAAGTGTTTACAACATAGAAGGACAGCCGCTGGTACAAGGATGTAGTCATGTACGGTATCACAAAACTAGAAGCCAAGCATGTGCTGTTATGCTTCCATCATCGCTGTGGAGGCTTGGCCAGCTGGCAGCTGGCAGGGCAGCTTTACAGGGCAATGGATGTCTCACTAGGGTTACTGCTGACCATGGAAAAAGGAGGCAGCAGGTGATACCTCAGAGAGACAACTAAATTGGAAGGCGTAAGGCAGGCAAAAAGTAAAAGGAATTAAATCTTAAAACATTTGCAGCAGGACTTCAGGGTGAGGACAAGGGCTTTGACCTTGACATGGTGGAACAGCAAAAGCAAGTACTTAATCATCCACGTAACATCTCAAACAGCTGTTCTTGTCCTCATGCAGATATTCATACAGTCTGACAATTTGGTTAGCCTTTCAATTAATAAAACATTTTATGAGGAATCAGTTGTATCTCCAACTTCTCATCTTTTATGTAGATTTTAATTACTTATTGAACTTGCAATCTTGGTTGGCCTAAAGATACTGAAAAATAATTTGGTCTTTCTGAAATGAATCACTAAAAATAACTTTGCACAGAATTTCCCATCAGATAGAAGCACAGGAACAGCCGCTGCCTCAATAAAGTATTAATATCCTGGGATAGGGTAAATTTTTATTTTCCAAAGGTTTCTAGTTTTCCCAAGATACTTTTCCTTAAACTTTCCTTCAAAATTGCTTGCGACATAAAAGAGGAAAATTTTCTTCAAGAATTGTCCAGCCAAATTATTTCCTAGAATTAGAGAGAATTCCTTGTCCACAGATGGTACTGTTCTGCTGTGCAGAAGTTAAACACAGTGACACGTCTCTCTTAGCTCTCAGATAAGGAGATTGGCATGGTACTGCTATTAACCTCCAAAGATCCTCCACCCAGACTCTACCTACACCAACAGTTGCACAAAGGCTGAATGTTTGAGATCAGCCAAAATGAGTGCTCACACATGTTCCCAACACAACATTACCTGCCTCCTGTCCATTGGTATGCCAAATCACCCTTTGATCCCAGAAATATTTCACACTAAAACGAACCCAAAGGGTTGTTGGAAAGAAAACCCACAAAGAGGAATAGTGGTTACAGGACTCAACACAGCTCTGAATTTTTAATGGTCAAGAAATTATATCAATATTTTGTTTTGTTGTCTTCTAGATTCAGAAATTTTCACATCTGTATTTCATAAAATATTAACATCAACATAGTACAAGTCTAGTTCTTGCAGCTGATTACAGAATCTCAAGGAAACTCACTACCAATTTATGGATGCTTGTGTGTCAGCTAAAAAACTGATAATTGCCTTTAACAGCATCTGAGACCTTTGAACACCTTCAGGTCTTGATGTCCAAGTTTTACCAGCACAGAATGCGTCACCAACACCTGTTTAAGCTGAACACAAGCCCTTATGTATAGCTGATATCAAAATGTTTGACACTTAGCAGTTTAGTACTAATCTGCATTTTTAATTGAATAAATTGATTGAAAGAATGTGACATTAGTACTGGCAAGGTTAGAGGTGCCCAGCAAGGATCAAGCACACAGCTGGCATCACCCCTGGCTCTCAGCAGCACCCACAATGTGCCAGTCCCCTGGCACATATATAATGACTGATTTTCATTGGGCACATTAAGTTATTTGCTGAGATTACAAAGTAGAGCCTGTGGATGCAAGAGGATTAGTACAAGAATTTGCAAATTAATGGCTACTGTCCTGGATAGTCAAAAAGTTTATTGTATTCCATGTCTATCTGTGCCCAAAATTGTTACTGTCTCTCTAAGACCCAGGGAGTCCAGGAGATTCAAGCAAATTTGTAACTAGTGACTATTACTGTTATTTTTTACCTGTTGCAGTTCCATTTTTTAAAGTAAACTGTTATTTTCTCACTTGTATCTACTCTTAATCATCTCTCCTTATTGGTGGAAAGGGATTGGTTAAAACTAAAGGGGAACTAATTCATTTTAGAGCATCCACCTCTAAAAATGTCTTAAACCAAGACAATTACATATCCTGGCAAGTACTCAAATTAATAAAGAAATACTGAGCTGGGATGAAAAATTGAGATCTTGGGAACAGATATCTGAGGATAAAATAAAGGTATACAAGTGTCTTATGGTCTGCACGTAACACTGAAGTGACTTCTCATTTTGCACAAGAATTAATAATTACTTTTAAATGTTTAGGCATTGATGAAACTTCAAGGCAAAAGTAACATTTAGAAAATGCACTGCAAAAAAAAATGGGTCTTTGACCAATATTGATAAATAAAAGTGTAGGGAAAACATCTCATAAAATAAGGCAAATATTTCATGAAATGTATTCATATATTTTGTCTAACATTTTAATTCTCATGTTACATTTGTTCCTAGAATATGTAAGTGAACTATAGCTGATGCTGAATGGAAATACGATAAAATGTCATTTTACATCTTTTTTGTTGGGATTCAGGATCCATATTTGTCGAGAAACACTGTTATAATCAAAGAGAATATATATTTGATAAATCTTTCTCTGGAAAAAATATTCATATCCAGATTTTTCTAGTGCTTGTTTCTCAAGAAAAAAAAATTCCAAGAAGAATTCAGGGCTGCAGTATTCAGATAACATTTATCAATAATATTGCAATAAAATACGTGGGGTTGGAATTAAAGACTTTTCAATAGGTTGAAAAAAAATACACCATTGGTCTGGAAATGAAAAATTAATCACTAAGAATACAGAAAAGCACCATCTTTGATGCTATACTAATAGTGGAAAGGGTTGGGGAAATGAGGAACGGTAATGCAGCTTTAATATTTTCGTATGCTCTTATCTCATTTAGTAGGTACAGATAAGAGTTTTGCACCTTCTTTATTGGGATCAATCCAGCTTTCATAGTGATTCTGCACCACAGCAATCATCCACTGCAAAAACCCAGAGCGTGATTTGTTTGTTCTATAAATATTAACAGACACAATATAACTTTTTAGGAAATAATCTGATGGTATTTGTTTGCCATAAATCACAGCCATAACCTCAGGAATACATTTTCTTAGTGACAAACACACAGAAATTTAAGGACAGCTTATTATTTTGTACAATATATTGAGCAAAGCTTTCCTTCCAGCTCAATAAAAATGATGTATATTAATATCTTACCTTGTAATTAAACCAAAGAGACAAACATAATTGTACAAACCTTATAAACCCACATTACTGGTTTTCTCAGCTGCTCTATTTTCTCTTTATTTCTCTCTTGAGCTGTTTCCTTAATGGTTAGATTTGTATTGATGATCATTTCCCATTAATATGTTATGCAAAATTATGTTATGAGTATATCAGTGTTTTTTTCACACTATTTCATTCCTGCATAAATAGATCAAATTTTTCATGCAAAGACAGCTGTAAATTCAGATGATTGCTGGAATGGGTTTTTGCTGGATTGCTGGAATATCTATATTAATTAAAGTTCATGTCTTAGTTTATACACTATCTGTAGCAGGCTGCAAAACATATGTAAATGTATGTAAAACATTTATTTTTAGCTCTGTGACCAGTTTCCCTGAATGATTTTTGCTTGTGATTAATTTGTAAATAGCTTGTTAAAAATATAAACCACGAAATACTGTTTTGTTCCACCCACAGGGTAAATTTCTGTTTTTTGATTAATTTTACTTCTGTATTTGGTTTTCCAATGCAAATGCACCTTTTCCAGTAAAAAATTATTTTATATAAATAATTTCCACTAAAATAGAAATCAAGTTTAATCAAACAGTGTATATATAAACATACAAGAACGCATTTAGCATGCTTCTGCAGTGGAATATCTCTGAGCAGCTTACATTTCCTAAATCTCATTAATTATTGAAAAAACCTTACTTTTGATGACTTTTAAGTCTGCAGGTTTCTTTTAAAGCTTTCTCTGTGATTATAGAAATAGTAAATAGAAAAATGTGTGTTTACTGACCAGCAAAGTAGATATGTTTTCCAGCACACCACGTAGTCCTATTTTAATTTTGCCCTGGTTTATTCACACAAATACCTTTCAAGCTGAAACTAAGCTACAGAAGAGAAAGCACAGTGTATGCCCCAGCATGGACTCAAGGCTGGACTGTGCATGAGAATTCGAGAGTCAGAAGAGGCTGCTGGGCTAGATGTGATCTCTATTGCTCAGCTGTCATTGCTCAAGGTAACACTGTGTTTTTTCTTTTCTCACTTAAGCATGCAATACTTCTGGTGTAAGTACTCATGTTTTAAAAACACTATGCACTTCATAAAGGAGAAGTTAAATTTACACAAGGACTCACAGGAAAGTTCAATATTTAACTATCAAATAGTCAAATAGTAAAATATTCAGGGCAATCAAATAAGGTGAAAGATGAGTATGGATAAACCAAATAATTTTTAAAAGTTTATTGCTAATGTTTGCTGTTTATTGTTATATGGTAGTGCCTGTGAATCTCAGGAAATCCTCTAACATCACATGAGCATTTTTATCTCCACTAAGAAGGACATCTCCCCATAGATCCTTGCAGTTTGTTCCCTTATAATCTTGTCAGTCTGTTTGGGACAGTACTGCAGTTTAAAGAATACTCCCCGTAATCAGCTGTGTCTTGCTGTTGTCTATTTGACTTTACTTAAAAGGACAAAACCAAATCTTGGGAGAATAAAGTACCATTTTAAGATTTGCATCATGCAGATGTTGCAAGCAGACTTTTTTTCACTTTGATTTTATGCTGGAATTCATTTGCTGCCCTGAACGTACTCAGAGACACTGACAGATATTCAGGATGTGGGCATGAGCACATCCAAACCCAGAGAGGCCAAGCTGAGTGCTACTTCTCTCAGCTGGGAATTGGCATAGGGACCTGTGTATACACAAAGACATGACGGAAAGGTGGCAGGAGTTTCTGGAAGGAAGAAGCATCTGTTTATCAGTCTGTTGATTGCAGAATTTGCCTTCTTAATGACTGGATATGGGTAACTACTCTGGCAACATGATATCCAAGCATGCTGCTGCAAACCAATAGCCCTGTTTAAGTGGGGTTTTTTTCACTTCTTCAAATATTGCCTGGATTTTTGAATTAAAATTAATACCTTAGCTGGAAGCACTTTCTTTATCATCTTTGATGAGGAGGGCTACATGTTTGTAATCTTGGCTTATTGTATCAGTTCATGCACTGCACAGAAAACTGCAGAGAGCTACCCATGGGAAGGAGGAATGCCATGACCCTCTTAAAAGAGCTTCTTAACATTATTTCATCGGATATGGAGTTTTTGCATTTCTTTGACAGTCTGCCTGTTAGCATTCCTGTTGGTATTGCCAGACATCCCTCAGAACCACCCACCCACACTCTGAACCTGTTGTTCTGCCAGCTCTTGCAAAAAGTATTCCCCAGTAGAGAATATCTTCCTTGTTTAATCTACAGAAGTGGTAAAAATGTAATGCCATCCTAGGTCTTACGAGCTTTTGGATTTTAGTTCTACTTCACTCAGATAACAGAGGAATCTTCTTTTCAGGATGAAAAACAGTGAGCCTAATTTCAGAGTAAATTTTATGTTCCCTTTTACTAATGTTTAAATTTTGTCCTATCAAAAATTAGAGAAATCTACTTGCTCTTGTCTTTTTTTACCATTTTGTTGTAATATACCACCCAAGATCCAGCCGCTGTATCTTCATCTATTTAATCTGACAAGCCACATACAAAGATTCAGTTCAGTGTTTATCACAGTATGAAAGTTATAAAGCTCTGAAAAATGTGGTTTCAAACATAATAGAAATGGTGACATACCCTAACCTATTGTGGCAGCAACAACACCGCTGTAATATAAAAGGTTACTAAGACATATTGGCAGTCAAGGCTGCTTGCACTGCTATGATTGCTCTTTTTATAGGTATGGTAATGCAGCTCAGTTCCCAAGTATCACATGTTGGCAAATGAGGGTATAGCAGTCAGGAAATATTCTTCCACATGAAAGGACTTTTTTATTTGTATCTTAAAGCACTGGTAATGACATTTTCTGGGCTGCAAGGCCAAGTCTAGGAGAAGCTACCAGTCCAATCAGTGTTAGTTATAGCTCTCATTCTGGGAGAAGTGCTGCTGAGGAGAAATGTTTAATGTTGTTTAGCAAAAGGCTAAAGACAATTAAGGGTGGAGAGTGACAAGTTTTGTGGTATGATAATGTCTTTTCTCCAGAAACAGAGAAGGAACTTTTGGAATATGTGATGCTGGTATGCAAAGTACTGCCAACATACAAAGGGGAAAGTGATAAAGAAGATACTGTAGTTAAAATGTCAGCATTATGTTCACTGGGAATAGAGTAAGGAATATGTAGGTGGAAAAAGGAGGAATATAAAAATCTGTTCTTATATATCTTGCTTGTGAAACGAAATTTTCAAGGATGCCTACTGCTAAAGATTACCTAGGGCTGCATAAATAAGTATGCAAAAGTGAAATTAAAATAATAGTAATAAAATAGTGTAATTACCCTGGTGCCAGGGAGCAAGAGAAGATAAGAAAGAAATCTACCAAAGAGTTGGGCATTTCAATAAACATTTTGGCATAGACACAGAGCAAGCCTCCAAGACTACCCACCCACAGCTAAATAAAAGAGCCCAGAAAGCTACAATCATTCTGCACAGTGCTGAGTCCTGGATGTCCTTCAAGTCCAAGCAAATAGAACCTTATGCTTCTGAATCATGATTCTCATTCCTGCTGTTTTCTTAAGCTTAAAGGTCTGAATCATTTTAAGGGTTAATTTAGGGCCCCTCATAGCGGCATGTTAGCAGTGTGAAACTGATCATCCTTGCTTTTGAGGTGTGTTGTGTTTTACTCCGCTAAGTTAGTGATTAAGAGACTACAGTTGTTTTAGAAACTCCTGAAACAGTTTTGGAGACCTGTCCTGAGAGGAGAGAAGCAAAAGCTCATTCAGCCTCACGCATACTGATTTTGGAAATTGTCCCTGTTGCACAAAATCTCCCAACCCTTGCCCAGCCATCTCTCAAAAAGTGCTAATTGACCTGGGTCATTATCATGCCAGTTGTATGTCAGCTATCTGGCACCAGGCATGATCACAGTCCAGCACTCTAGCTCACTCCTACTCTCTTTTTAGAAATAGAGACATAGTTTAAAAGTCTAAAGGCATTAATTCCAAAAATCATATTAATGGAATAACTGGCATACAATCCACGAGTAATTTTAAAATTATTTTTCTGTGATTTTCCTGTATGTCATTCTGTTTTTGTGAAGCTTTTATCTGTCTTCATGAAATATCTTGCCTTCTAGAAAAACTGACCAAATTTCTCACCCAAGGACTCAATTGATCATTATCTCCCATTTGAGTTGTGGCTACACTTCAAAGTTCTGATCATCTTTATCTTTCAAGACCCTAATGAATGTTCATTGGTATTAGAAAGATACATTCGTTTTTGCGTGCCAGTCACTGAGAGCACTGCCATCAACAATGACATTATGCCCTCCAGCAAACACTCAGACTGTGAAGACTAAGAGGTCCTGTGTGACAAGGCTTCAGCTGTGTCATTCCTATTATTACAGATGGGTCTGAAACTTTTTAAAATTTCTAACCTTCCTTACGACAAGCAATAGTCATTATTTCCCCCACGAGGACACAATAGCAAGATATACAGCGGGTTAATTATTCCATGAGTAACTTTTTCATCCAAGGCACAAATATGGTGAAAAATAAATGTAGGTTGACACCGTAACACATCAGAGTAGCAGCACTTGCAAGCAGTTAACATGGGGCCATCAGTCCTTCTTCCAGCACCTTCCAAGTTCCTACTGAAACAAATCTATAAGGCGAAAAGATGTTCCCTCTCCACAGCTCTAAAGCTTTGTCAGTGCATCCCAAAGCTGGTGCTAGCTCATTTTTAGTATTGTAAACACCTGTGAATTAGTGAACTCGTGGAAATGGATCGTAAAATGAAAGTCACACAGAATGTTGGCAGCAGACAAGATGTCTAAAACAATCTTTGATGTCTCTTGTATTTTCTCCTTTTTCTTTCTGTTTCCTCCTTATGGACAAGGCTATAAATCATGATTTTTTTCTGCAAGACAAACCTATTCAGGATTTTTCCACAAGCCGCCTAACCAAAGCAGACACAGCCAGATCGAGTGACCTGTGAAAACAAATTTTGAAGGTGAGGTATACAATTCTTAATTGCACTCATGAGGAATCTATGTCTTTACCCAAGGCCCATCCTTCAGAGAAAGCAGTAAGTGTTGTGACAAAGACAAAAAAAACCCAAAAAAACAACAAAACCAATGAATGGAAAAGAAAATAAGCTTTTTAAAGAGGAGTGGAAAAAACATTTTGGCCATTTAATATGGAAAAAGGGCAGGGCTAGGTGAAAAGAGAGGAAAAAACAGGAGAGGCCAATATTTGAACCATATGAGTTGACAGAAAAAGATTAAATATAACATTTTACTGTCATCTTCTGTAATTTTACATGTTGATTTACTCCAATTATATACAAAGGACATTGCCCAAAATTTCCCAAGTATTGGGAGTATGGAAGAAAGTAATAAATTGTGAAACCCTTGAAGAACAGGCATCTGCTGATGACAAGACTTCTCCTCACTCCAGAGCTGGGCAGAGGGAGAAGCCACCAAGAAGAGAACAGCTCCTGCCAAGTGTGCACAGCAAAGCTGTCAAACAGCTGCACATCCCTGGTGACCAGCAGGTTCCTGTGAAAAACCTGATTAGGGCACGAGAAATGGTCTGTGAACCTAAAATAAAAGAGTTCTCAAATAATTCCAGAAGTCACAAAACTGGAATTTAATTTCAAAAGACTTAGACTGAAAAATTCTTCATTATCACTTTTCAATAATTTGAGCTGCTATTTTTCATTCTCAATATCTCAAGGCAAAACGGCCTTTCCCTCAAGAGGAACACCAATGTCATTACCAAAAGGTAAACTGACCGAGCTTCATTCGTGCTTTTGTGTTCAGATGTAGCAAAAACTTAAGGAATTGAGATATGACAGACTTTTCTTTTTCTACCTAGATCCACTAATCCTCCTTCTTAACTTTAGTGCATAAATATATGATGTGTCTACAGACAGACATAAGCACATGTATCTCTATTTCTATATGCACACAGACACACACATGCACTGCCATTATGCTAAGGGTCATAAAAGGAATTATTTGAATATCTGATTCAATCTCCTTTTTTTTTTCCTTGTCTATATAGGTACTGAGGTCCCCAAATTGGATTTTACACACTTTCAAGATTTACATCTTTTTTGAGCTCTCTTCTTTTGCCTTCTTTTTATTTGCAATTAGCACCAACATGGCCTGCAGAATGAATTTCTCTTAGCAATGTAATTATGTGGCATGTACTTAAAATGAAATAAGGCAGTCCTACAATTTATGGTGGAGTCCTTTGACCATTGCTGTGTAAGGCTTGTACCAGTGAAATCAAAAGATCTTTGACAAAAGCAAATAGGTCCTGTTATGTTCTGTTACAGATTTAAATCAAGTAGCTCCTTTGAAGTGAAAGATTTATATTGATATAAAATCAACATAAGAATCAAAATCCAAGCCTATAAAATATAAACTATGTCCAAAATTGACACGAGTCATTTAACTCCATTGATTTCTTGGTAGACAATCTGTGAGGTGTGAATGGGAAGCATTTTTTCTTTAAACATATTCTTGAAATGCTGCCTGCTGGTCTTGTTTTTCTGGGTTTTTCACTTTGGCAGCCAGTGAAAAATGGTCAATGTTGACCCTAGCATCGTGAATTAAAGCCAAACTATCACATACCAGACCATTAAGTCATCTCATTACTCAATAAAGTTTTAGTCCTGAGAGAGTCTCAGCACTCTCAGATTTCTTACCTGCTTGCCAGGTGAAGGAGCCAACTGAAGTAAAACAATATCACTCAAGCTCCTGTACCACATCTGTGTTGGAGTTCCCTGTTGTGCCTCAGCCATTGCAGTTGTTATGTGTTGAATTATGGGCACACTTTTGGCTCATTTAGGACAGGTATAGGATTAGAATTTTCAACAGGCTCATCCTACTTTGTGGCACTGTGGATGCAAGACAGGCACCACCCTTTCAAAATGGTTAAGCCAGATCTGCAACTGCACAGTAATGATGAACTGCAGAACAGGGGCTCTGGCACATTACAAACCTCTGTGATGTGGGAGAGCTCTGAGTGGGTTGGATCCATCTTTAGTCACACAAAAAATATTTTTAAGGATTTAATTGTTAGGAAGAATAGTAAATATTTCCAGCTTTACTTAGTTGCCGACGCACAGGTTTTTAACGCCACTCTAGCTGTCTCAGGCTGTCTCAACTGGAAAGCCAGAAGTATGAATAATTTTTGGGTTTGGGGTTATGTCTGCCAGCTTTATATGGATATCTCTCAGATACAACAAGGTATCTACCTCAAAAGGTATTAAAATGCTTATCTCCAAGTTACTAGATCAGACCTTTCCACTATGGAATTCATGCCATGTCTTTGTCTATCTATAATAAGATAAGTAAATCAAGGTCACTACTTCTTGTTATTGTCTGCAGGTGCTTTGCTTTTTCTAGGTGACATTCAGACAGCAAAGAAAGATAAGGTGATTCCTCTCAATGTTTCACAAATGAGGTTTGTGAAAACCTGATGTTTTTCTTAATATTTAGATTGTGCTCTTGGAGGGAAAGAACATAAACTATGATGCTCCTGGTGCAATCCATCTTCCTCACCCTTTCTTGGTTTCTCTAATAACGGTTCCTCTACTTGCAAAATGAGGAACCAACAACCCCCCCTTTAGGACTTACAACAAGAAAATACAGGTAGGAGGTAAGTGTTAGTACTCGTACAGACTTTCTCAGACTCATAGTATTTCCTTATTACAAGCAGTAACTCATTAAACCACACTAAAACAGGATGAAATCATCTTTCTCTGTGCAAAGATATTGGCCTAGTTTAGATATTTTGGCACAGTTCCTTGGGCAAACACTGCACTCCATGTTACAATCCTTTTTCATCTAGAATAGGGTGACTACAACAGAGATTCTTGGCAGGTTCAAACTGAAGGGAAATGAGTAGCAAACGGACTCCTGCATCAGCATTGAATGGATAAGGCTAAGGCTAAGGCTAAGGCTAAGGCTAAGGCTAAGGATATTTCTGAGTCATGTGACATGGATACACATATATAAATCTATATCCATATCTATATAATTCCTTCCTTCAGTCATTCATACAGAGATGCTTTTTCATTCAAGGGTAGAAAATAGCAATATACAATCCCCTAAATATTGGTCCTGAACATCTCTCTGTATAGAGCAGTTCTCATGGAGAAACAAATGAGTTCCAAATCTAATACTTTCCAATTAAAAAAATCTCAAATTACAAGTAATTCTAAGGTAAAAGTGTAAAGGAGTCTTGACTAAAACCCTATCCTGGTAATTAACTTTCCCGGGGAAAACAAATGGCACAATTTCTAAGTGTGGAAGACATAAGCTCCTACAGTCCCCAGCAGCTAGGTGTGCTGAGCACAATGGCTGTTATTACACATTTCTGGCTGCCTTGAGGAATAACACTGAGCATGAATTTAGGAAGAGGGAAAGCAATGAAAAATGTATAAACCCATTCTTCAAAAAAGAAGTTAATCTCTGCTAGAAGGCTGGTTCACGTACAGACAAAAATATGGGAGTACAGGAACTTCTTACACTATGAAGCCCCATCTCCTTTTATCATAGGTAATCAGTTTATAAGACCTGATACATAATCCCATCATTCACTGTCTTAAATGTAGGCAGGAAATACTTACCTGAACATTAACATGCTAAAGCTGCAACAGGACTGGTGATACATATTTACTTTATGAGGGAACTTTCTATTTGACACTTGCAAAAGCACAGGGAAAAAAAAAATCAGTGTTCAAGTACCTCAACATCAGGTTTGTTTATCATTTGTTTATCAGTCTTGGGGCTATAGACGCTGGCATGAAGGTATAGGCTTAAAATAGATCTATCCATAGTTCAGTTGTGACAGAAACTCAGTGCTGAGAGAAATAGGCATCCACAGAATAATACGCTTTTTTAAACTGTATAAGCAACTGAGGATGAAGGAAGCTTTTGCTTCATTACCTCAGCAGTTGTGATCTGACCTTTTGGCTGCAACTGGTAAAAAATTCTTTGCTCTTCTTTGCATACCAGGAATTAACATTTTTCTAAACTCCTGATCTCAAGCTTAGTAGATTGCAAACAGTTTTTCAATGTCACATTTCTATAAGAGTGTTATAGAACAGAACTAATTGCTGCCTGTAGTGGATGCAATTCCATTCACAGCAAGATAAATTGGATTTCTAAACTGTAGTTTCCATTGTTGCACCTCTATGTATCATCAGAGTTACCCTGATGGGCACAGCAGTGACCCTACTTAGTTATACACTGCTTTATGCAGAAAGCATCATCTTGTTTTGCTCACCAAAAGAAAAGACAACAGGACCCCCAAAGTATAACTGTAGACTGCCATCTGTTGGAAAGAGTTTAGAGTCACAGAATTGTTTAGGCTGCCAAAAAGATCTCAAAGACCATAGAATGCAAACATTAACTCCACACTGCCATGTTCACCACTAAACCATATACCCAAGTGCAACATCTACACGTCTTGAATACTTCCAGGGATAGTGACTCCAGCACTTCCCTAGGCAGCTTGACCCAACACCTGGCCATCCTTTCAGTGAAGAACTTTTTCCTAGTATCCAACCTAAACCTCCTCTGAAATAAGCTGAGGCCTTTTCCTCTGGTCCAGCCACTTGTTACCTGGGAAAAAAGACTGAAACGCACCTCTTACAACCTCCTTTCAGGCAGCTGGTGCATACTGCCACACATCAGACCCTTCCTGGAGGAGCAGAAAGCATGACTTCTGCTCATGGATTTAATGATCATTCTGTTTCAATGCTGGAGCTGTATTTTGGCTACTAGGACAAATAAACTATTGGACTTCTTTTCCTTTGATTCTCTGACTGGAAGAACAATATCTTTCTCACACAGGATTGTAACTCCTAACATTAAAAATATGTACCAGGCAAATTTTTACTTTTGATATTTCACAAGCTTATACTGTAATTGAAAGGAAGAAGCAAGAGGAAAAATGTCACCCTCACTGTTCTAAAAAGTCCAGGGAGCAGAATTAAAAAGAATTAATCCTTGTGACTTGTCAGGCTCAGTGGTTTGAAAATAGGGGCACAGTTTTGAGCTGGAAACCAAACATTAATGGTGTGCCCCAGGTAGTGGGAACAATATTTTTAAATTTATTCATTAACAACCTGGAAGATGGAACCAAGAAAATCCTCACAGAGTTTTGAAACAATGCCACACTGAGAGAAGTGGCTGATATACCAGAGGGTCATGCTGCTATTCAGAGGTACCTTGACAGGCTGGAGAAATGGGCAGGGGAACCCCATCAGGTTCAGCAACGGAAAATGCTGACTCCTGCACCTCGGGAAGGATAACCTCAGACACTAGCAGTGGCTAGCTCCAGCCAGCTGGAAAACTGCTTGACAGAAAAAGCCCTGGTGATTCTGGTAGGCAGCAGGCTGTACATGAGCCAGCATTGGCAAACAGCCACCTCAGCTCTATCGGCAAGAGCCTTGCCAGTAGGTAGAGAGTGGTCCTTCACCTCTACCCAACACTGGTAAGACACACCTGGAGCATGGGGTCCAGTTCTGGGCGCCCAGTGCAAAAAAGGCAGAGGCATACTGGAGCAATATGCTGTGCTCTAGTGAAGAGTCAAAAAGATTGACAACAGGACTGGAGTGTCTGTCACATGAAAAAAGGCTGAGACTGAGAGCTGGGACTGTTCAGTCTGGAGAAGTGAGGTTCCAGGGGGATCTTATCAATGCGTATCAATACATAGTGGAATGGAACAATGAAGATGGAGTCCAATCCTCTTGGCACTGACCACTGACAGGACAAGAGACAACGGACACAAATTAAAAGTCATGAAATTTTATCTGAACATAAGAAAGTGAAATAATTCAAATATTGGAACAGTTTGTCCAGAGAAGCCATGAAGTCCCCATTCTATTCTGTATACAAAACCTCACTTGACACATCCCTCAGCGACCTGTTCTAGCTGCCCCAACTCTGAGCACAGGGTTGGACTAGGGATACCCAGATGTCCCTTCCATCCTCAGCAATTCTGCAATGCTTAAAAAGTGGCTGAACTGAAAATCTGAGTGGTTGGGGCTTTTTTATTAGAAGCAAGTGCTGTTTTGAAAGATTAAGGTTGCAATACTGCAATTCCACAAACAGTTTATTAGTTCAACACAGAACTAAAAACCACTGCATCTGGTTATGTGCAATAAGATACCTCTCAGGGATTTAAATACAAACCTGTGGCCTGAAAAATTTATATGAACAGTATAATTCAGACCACGATTTACAGTAAATGTACCAATGGACTATGAGATTCCATTTCAATTTAAAGCAAACTACTGTCATGTATAAAACAGAGATGAAACTTTCAGCCCTTGTATTAAGAAAGAAACTCTTGAAAGATGAGATAACTCAAAGGATTAACAGCAAGGATAAGGACTCTTGATTCTCCTAGATGACACTGAACAAACCTCCTTATAATTTCATATCTAGGTGTTGAAGTAGAAAATGTCTTGAAACTGTCACTTTGTGTGGACACTGGCCAGTGCCTTTACACCACTCTAACATAGACTGTGAGAACATCAGAGCTCATTCAACACCAGCTATGTTGGCAGAACAGAATTTTCCTGCCAACTAGTAGGAAATACGCCAAAATTTTATTTTTCATTAACACTTGCATCCACGGCTTTCAATTTTGGGACAATGAAAATCCAGTTCAAAAAGAAGAGACATCAGGAGGATTAGGGGAGCTGTGAGGAATCAACAGGGTTTCAAGGAGTAGTAGTAAGGGGCTGGGAGCAATAACACAGAGCAGAGTTAACCAGCATTTACAGGCTTTCAAAAGCTAGTTTCTCTGCTGCTCCTTGTGCTAGCACAAGGCTCAAAGACCAAAAGCAGATGAAATACCTGGGATACAAGTAGCTAAATTTCTTCCTCTTGGCTTCCCCTCTGGCTTCTTTCCTTTGTATGAAACATGCACTTCACTTGTGATAACACTTAACAGAGCACTCACTGAGCTCAGTAATTAAATAACTTAGTTCAGTTAAGATAAGCTTGATTCACCTAAAATCAAGTAAAAATATAAAATCATAGCAGACAGGGCTAGATGCTCTGAATTGCCACCTTCAGTGTCATCTGTGGTATTTTACATTATAATTTGCTTACTTGTGCCAGTTCTGTGGTGAATTTCCTTTCTTCTCTGCTCTGCTTTTCTTACTCAAATTGTCCATAAATCATTGGGACTGCTGCAATAAAATTTGACCTTCATAATTCCCAGCTGAAAGGGCACAAGATTCCACAAGGTTCATTTAGAATGTCACCTAGATTTACCTTCCCTGATTCGTGCGGGGAAAACACATACCTCCCTGATGTTCCTCACCATCATTTAGACACATTTTAATGTCATCTGTGTCAGATCAATTGTGCAGAATTCTTGTTCAAATCATGGATCACCATGACAAAGACACTTCCTGCTTGACAAAGAGTTCCAACAAGTATGATTTATTACAACATTATTAATCCGCCTCAGATTTTTTCACTCAACCTTTTTCAAGGCTTATATGTGTCATCTTCTAAGGAGTTGTGACAGTGGTAGTTACAGGAGAACTTGTTAATCTTAGGTCTTGCGTTTTATTTTTACCTAAACATATTTAGCTCTCTGTCAGACAAAGAATTAATGATCTACAACTTATACAAATCACATCAGAGGTCAAATCTTGCTCCCAAATTCACATGAAGAAATCTCACTGAAGTAAAAGCAAATTGAGTATGTGACTGATGAAACCCTGTTACAGAGCAGTTACACCCAACCTCTTTTCCTCTCTGATATTCCTGGAAGGCTACAGGAAGCACCGGAAACTCAGATCTTTACCTTGTCCACAGAATAAGGCAAGCAGGCATGACAATGTCTCCTGACTGAAGAACAACATATGTGGACTGCTTTGAAGGCTGTGAACTTGGTCTGTTCTGAACTCAAAGTGAGGAGCAGTAGGTTAGATTAGGCTCCTTGGACACTCTACTCAATTTATCTTAAGATCGGCCTGTACATTCCATCACCTTCAGTGACAACGGTTCATACATGATAGAGACGATCTACCACAAAGAGATGGATTCAGGAATATTTAAGGCAAGTCTAGCAGCACATAAAAACCCACCAACCCACAAATGAGGTGCTTCCATTTGGAGTCATGGTTTACAAACTAGTCTTGCACATTATAGTCTGACAATAAGTATGGAAATGGTTCAAAGCTTCACCACAGGAGTTTCAGGCTAGATATTGGGAATATATATATAAATATTTCTTTACTGAGAAGATGGTCAGACACACAGAATAACCTTACTAGAGAGGTGGTCAATGCCCCCAGGCTGTGAGTGCTCAAGACGCATTTGGACAATTCCCTTAATAAAATGCTTTAACTTTTGATCAGCCCTGTAGTGGACAGGAAACGAGACTAGATGATCACTGTAGGCCTCTTCCAACTGGAACTGTTCTGGTTTGTCCTGTTCTATTTCAGTCTACCTTAGCCTAGTCTAGTCTAGTCTACAGATCCTGTATTTTAAAGGACTGTGTTTCAGGCCTTTTAGTCTAAAAATGCTTTAACCTTCATTTTCTCTTCTTCAGACTGTGCACCAATGCAGACTTGTCTCTCACAAATTCTGGCCTCCCTGTGCCCATCACTCCAGACCACTGCTACTGCCACCATATTTCTCATTTCTTCTGGATCCTAAGGGAAGATTTAGTTTGGGGCAACACCCACCAGGATGAATGAGGCCAAAACAGACTGCTACACAGGGCTCAGGATAGTTTCAAATAGAAAATGTGAATGATTTCTGAACTGGGATTGAGACATGCTGGGGTAGATGTGAGACAGAAATAGTGGATGATGCTAGGGATGAAAACAGGTAGTGCTGAAATTGAGGAAGTTGATGGGTGCAAGTTGGCCTCCATGCTAATAGAAGGGTACTGGGACAATGTGGAAAATTCCTTTCCATGGCAGGTCTCCTGGCTGTCATTTGTGAGTGCGACAGCAAAAAAAAAAAAAAAAAAAAAAAATTACAAATATTCATTGAAACAAGGACAGGACGCAGAATCAAAAAAAAAAAAAATTATACATCTTTTGTGAGCCAGATTATGAAAGAAAGCACAGGCCTCAGATGAGCTTTTGGATGCAAAGGTCTTTTGCTCAATTTCTCATAATGGACTAGAAATGGTCATAATGGACTAGATATGTATAAAAGAAGTTTTCTTTTAATGATTTTTTTTAATACAGTTCTCTATGTTTCTTTGACAGTGTGAGGAAATATAATTTTGTTTAATTTCTACCAGAACACCCATATAATAAGCTCTTAATTACAGTTGTGGCTGAAGTGACACTCATACAGGAAATTCTTATTTTATGCTGTTAAATGTTCTAGAACAAATAGACCTTTCGGACTGTTTTCTTTCTTATTTTTTTTTCTGTTGTTGGGTTTTTTATTTAAATATTAAATAAAATAAATTCATGTAGGGTGTTTCAAAAATCACATAGATAAGCAAGATAGTTCACTACATTATTTTGGGGGGTTGTATTTTTTTTTTAATAAATCTGGTTTTGTCATCCAGGCATGTATCAGCAATAATGCATCCTGCAGGACCAGGGCAGTGACTGTCCCTTGGGTACCCAGCACTGGTGAGGCCGCACCTTGGGTGCTGTGTCCAGTTCTGGGCCCTCACTACAAGAAGGACATTGAGGGGCTGGAGCAAATCCAGAGAAGGGCAACAGAGCTGGTGAAGGGGCTGGAGCACAAGCCCCACGAGGAGCAGCTGAGGGAGCTGGGGCTGTTCAGCGTGGAGAAAAGGAGGCTCAGGGAAGACCTTATCCCTCTCTACAACTGCCTGAAAGGAGGCTGTAGCAAGGTGTGGGTCAGTCTCTTCTGCCAAATAGAAATCAACAGGACAAGAGGAAACGGCCTCAACTTGTGCCAGGGCAGGTTTAGATCGTATACTAGGGATCATTTCTTTACTGAAAGGGTAGTCAAGCAGTGGAACAGTCTGTCCAGGGAAGTGGCTGAATCACCATCCCTGGAAGTATTTAAAATCCATATAGATGTAGCATTTAGGGACACGGTTTAGCGGTGGACTTGACAGTGCTGTGTTAATGGTTGAACTCCATGATCTTAAAAGTCTTTTTCATGACATAAATGATTCTATGATTCTATAACATCTATTCACTTGCCTCCCTAAGAAATGCAATATTAATATATCACAGTAAAACACTGTTTATGGGAATGTTTATGTACATAGACAGATGACAGTGGAGAAATGCAAATATTGCTAGTTATAGCCAGAGTATTAAATTCCACTCTGTAGAGATACCTAAAAATAAAGAGCATTAATTTGTGTATGAACTTGTCCAAAATCATGACAAAGCAAATTTATGACAAATTAAGACTGAGATGTTTTAATAAAACAAAAGATACTTCTATTCCTCTCAAAGTGTTTGTCAAGACGCTGCTACTATATTAATCATTTTAATAAGGCAAAGAATAATATTAGAAACCATGAAGATTAGAAATTGCAAGAAAAGAGATAATCTGCTGTTTCTTTACATTAAAAGCTAACCATTAAGGTTGTTTCCTTTGTGAGCATATAACTGTGAGAGCCTCAATTTGCGAGGGTTTCCCAGCCCTCAAGTTGGTCATGATAATGGGTGCATAGGATTCAGTAATACACAAACTACTTTCACAAACTACTTTCAGGGTATACACTTGTGATTAGTAAAGCAAGCATATACATATAAAAACACATACACAATTATATATATATATTTGCAAGTTACTATGAATTGCCACTGGTCAAGAACAAGTTGCTTAATTATTTATATGCAAGCCTATATAAATATTTTTCCTTCAAAATATTACCAAAACAGTCCATTTAACTGCTCCCAGGAATGGGGACAAAACAAGTGTGTAGTTAAGTTCACACAGGGGTAATTATTGGAGAGAAAAGCTCATTTTGGGAAGACAATGACTTACTTTTATATCTTTAATATGAATACAGAAGTGGGCGTAGGACACCAGCTCTTGTTGCTGAGTTCTGCTTTCTTAGGAGGTCATTTTGTAGGTTATAACAGTTTCTTTGTACTTCAGGTTATGGCAGTTTCTTTTTTTGTGCTTATCAAGCATGCTGCAGACCCCCAGCTGCACCTATCGAGGCCATCCCAAGCTCCCACTTGTGCTTGTCAAGGATGTTCCAGATTCTCAGGCTAGCAGCTCCTACACTGGCAGAGATTTGGTTTGTCAGTATTTTAGTAGACATCTTTTGTCAGTAATTTTCTCCATTATAACCAGGTGGCCTCTCTGGCTGCTCTGAGAGAGTATATCTTTTCACTGATGTTAAGTTGGTAACACACAGTGAGGGAAAAACTGGAAACTGAATGTATACTACTTTGTTTGCATAATGCTTTCATTTCCATATCTTATCATACCCTTGACGCTGAACTTTTCCATTAAATCTTTGATTTACAATACCTGAGCCTTTAGAGAGCTCATATTGAAGAAAATAAAATATAAAAATTTACCTTTGTAAACTTACCTACAGGCAAACCATGCACACTCCAGCACAGATGCTTTTAGAAAAAATAAATATAGTTTTCAGCTCCACTTGACATTCAGTATTTAGGGGGAAAATGGGATGAAAAGCTAGTTTTGTGGTAAATTCACAATAATGTACCACACAAAAATGTTTCAAAGCGTTGTCTCACTGAATAGTGTTAGCAGCTTCTACTGAGAGTCAGTAGCACACTAATCTTCCCAGCATTTGTTTTTTCACATATGTTTATTTTAATACAAGTCTGAGACTAAAATTGTGATTTGTCTCCAGTGGGTCAGACTACGCAGAAATATATACAAAACTACCATGCATGCCTATAGTCAAAAGCTTCCATCTTCTAAAGCCCCCAAAAACAGGCACAAAGGTTTCAGAAAGCCTCAAAATGTTCAGGCAAAGTTACTGTGATAATGACTCTTATATACCGTGTTACTTTATTACCGTAATGTTTGGGCTGGGATGTTAATTGCTTCAAAAAAAAAATTCTGTAGTTTCTTTGTGCTCTTTATGGACTAATTGCTGTTCAACACAGAATACAACATTAAGTTTATTTCCACTCTGGCAGAAAGGTCTAGGTTTTCCTAAGATATGGCATTTGCTTCATATAAGGAAAAGGAAAAAGTGATGGCAATAAAATAAAGGAATAGATACAAAAGTACAACAACAAGAATCTGTGTGGAAGTGAAAGAAAGTGAAAAGAGAAAACCTTTTATCTTATACATTTTATGAAAAGGAAAATTTAGTTTAAGCAAATTTAAAACAAACAAAAAAGAAACAAAATTTTATCTAGTTGTAATAAGAAGAGAAAATGAAAAATTTATCATCTGGCTAAACTGAAACTGGAATAAAAACCTAACTGTTTTTTATTTTCCAATTTGCAAAATCTTTCATTTAGAGAATTAGCTTCAAATTAATTGAATAGTTTATATGCTACTTTCGATAATTTCCTATAGTTATACAGCCAAATACATCCTTAAAATAATAGACAGATTTTATATGAGAGCCATAGCCGTAACAAATTTCAGCAGATGGAGAATCCTATTTTTAATCATCAAGGCACTTAACAAGGAAAATGAAATCAACGTCTGAGCACTTATCCTGTAGAAATTTATGTATATTTTACCCTCACTGTTATGCACCCAAATGACACAATCCAAGACTATGACTTCATCTTTTCAGTAATGCAAAAAAATCTACAAGCCATTAATTGTTTAACTGGTAGGATCTAACATTACAAACAGCACAGATTTGAAGAAGAGAAGACACAAAATACAAACAAACACCAACTCTGCCAAAAGGTAAAGTAGGACATAATAGTCATAACAGCATATTGCATTCTGCATGAAAACACACAGAAAATTCCATAGAAGTTGCATAGAAGCATTATAAATGTGACAAATCCTTGTCAAAGTGGTAGCAGAACTCTTTAAAGTTCACAAAAGCAAAGAAGATTATCACAGTGGAGCAAAACATATCATGGCCCAGGGCTAAATGACAACTTTTCTGACAGTTGGATGTGCCAGAGGAAAAAGTCCTTTCAAGGATGTGAAGGCACACTTGCCTAATGGAAGCTAATAACCAGCTCCTACTGTGAACTGGCTGGAAACTAGAAATTCTGCTTGACTGGAAATTCTGATTACTTTTGTTTTAAATTTGTCCTGAAATGAAAAGAAAACAAAAATATTATCTTTCCCTTCCCTCTACGGTATGAGGATTTTCAATCGTCTTTAATAAAAAAAAGAAATTTTAAAAAAACCCCTTTATTCAATTTTTTTAAAAAAATATTCTAAAACCATAGTGGACCACAAAAAAAGGAGTTTGGAAGTATGGGGTTTTTCTAAAATTAGAAGCAAAAGGAGGTTTCGTGGACTCTGGGTCTGTGCACTTTACTGCAGAACACCTTGGAATCAGCTAAGCCCAAGAGGCCTTCAGGGAGCACAGTGGCTAGGGATTTGAGAACAGCGATCGGACTGCTTTGTGGGGAAAAAAAAAAGAAATATTTTGATTTATATATGATTTATTTATTTCAATGGACAGGAAATGAAATTTCCAATAACAAGTCAGTTTTGATCATGATTTCTGTTCATGATTTATTTCAAAAGCTTAGTTTTAGCTCCATCTTTGAGGATTTAGGATGGTGACAGTGCTCCTTTCCTAACAAGACACATTTCTTACTGGATAAACTAAGCCTTATTCTGTCTTTTATATAGCCTGGGAGAGTTTAAAATATTTTTCTCACTGCAGTCAAGGTAGACAGGCCCTACTATGAGAATATATATCTTAAAATGTCCAATCCAAATTTAAAATACATAGCCACCAAAATCTTTCCTGAGATCTAACATAGTTTCAGGAGTAAATGTGAATGTTAAATTCTAGTTGCTGAATGCTTTGGAACAGCATTTAGAGCATTTCAGAATTACGTTTTGCTTTCAATTACTGAGAGATTAAGGAAACTTTATGTTTCTTAAATCACCTTGATATTCAGCAGTTATATTATGTTGAATTTCCTGTGTCTTCCAATATTTCTTTTTTTCATTGCAGAACTTAAACAGTCCACCTTCTAAAATTAACACTACCCCAGGTGATCTGTGGTGCAGCCTCCTGCTTTGAGCTACATTTGAGCTCAGACTAAGTTGCTCAGGGCTTTTGCAGCTGGGTCTTGAAAACTTACAAGGAGAGAGGTTTCCCAGCCTCTGCTCTGGGCAGCCTGTCCCTCCCCCTGGCTCCCTCCTCATAGTGATTCCCTCCGCCCCCGCCCCTCCATGTCGAGTCAGAATGTCCCATTTCAATTTAGGATCCATATTTCTCATCTCTTTTCCATATGAAGCGATTGATTCCTTTTTCTCAAAAAAGTACTCTTAGGTTTTGGAAAACTCTTTACATCGCTCTCAGATTTCTCTTCTCTGGATTTCATGAGTGAGTCCTCATGTTCAGTAACTCTCCTACGAGATGTTCGACATCAACTTGCCGATAGAAAAGATGGTTTTTTAACTCCATCAGCATGAAATTGAAATATCTGTTTTTTAAAAAATCTTACAGCTATTAATGGCTTATTTTTCCTGTAAAATATCAGAAATAAGGGAAAGCAAACGAGTGCATCTCTAAGCTGGTTTTCAAGCCTGCACTTGTAAAATATGATGTGCCAAAGAAGGACGAAGGAATATCTGTGTATTCACTGACATAATCACTGCTTTTTCTTAGTAGAAAGTTAGATTATTTTTAGCACGAGATTATATTTGTTTATTTTTCACATATATTTCTGCTACTTCCTTCCACTAGATACAGAGTCCAGGGATGAAATCTTGGTCCTTTATATGATAGCAGGAGTTCTGCTATTGACAAAAGGGAATAGAGGAAAGTTCGCCTCTGTGGACAAAGGGGAATCTCACAATTGACTCCACACTTTTTTTTTTCTCTTTTCTCCTTTTTTATACCAGAGCGGATTTTTTCCATCCTATTTGAAATTTCTGCAGGAAAGTCTACAATTTAAAATATTTAATTAAAAAACAAACTGTATAGATAAAGTTTAGTTTACAGGTATTGTGTATTTAGCCAGTTGAGGTAACTTTTCATCATTTGCTTGAGCTCCCCCATTTTTTCCAGTCAGGGAGCTACCAGGAATTAAGTTCTATATGTTGGAAAAAGCTGCAAAGGTTGATGTGCAAACGTTGGTTTTACCGGCAGGAATTCTGGAGAATAGTTCTGCTGAAAAACAAGAGGCACTGGTTTCAAAATCCACCGGTGTTTATGAATGTTTTTCATTATTTAATTTTCAGACACGTAATAAAATATGCAGCTGTAGAGAAAGAAAGCTTAGATACGTATTTTAATCAATACAGGACTTATGTGAAAGCATGATTCTTATCTAATGGGACATACAACATGTTGACATATCAAGGAATTATCTTTCCAGATAATCGAAGTGCAATTTGAAAGGAAATCACCATTCCTTTCTCCCAGATCCTCTTTTGAAAGCCTTATTTCCTTAGTTAGTTTTATTCTGTTGCTTTTTTCTCCTTCTTGTTATTTTTTTCTTTTTAATAAAGCTGAATGTTTATGTAGAATAAGTTCTATTTCGTAGGTATCAGCCATAATACAAAGATGATACTGAAACTTTCTTGAAACTTGATGTGCAGTCATTCCGCTTCTCATTATTGCCTTACTAGTCAATCTGACTTGTTTATAGCCCACTCAAGTAATTTATAAAGATAAGAAACTGCAAAAGTCATTTGGAAGCCTAGAGATATCCCACATGGTAGAACTTTAAATGGATGTGGTCTTTGTCCTGTCAAATAAACTGCTATATATTCACTATTTCTTTTGCAATTCTTTATTTTATTTAGCCACACACTTATTGATGAGTCAGTGTGGAGATCTTTGTCAATCATCACCTGTTATTCCATCATTGCTGCTCTTCTGCTCTTCAAATAAGCATTTTCAGGGAGAAAAATAAATTGAAGAAAAAAAGAAGTCTGTAAACGCATCAGATGACAAAAAAAAGAGACAATAAATGGTAAATTTTAAAATGTGATTAAGAAAAGCCCAGTCTGTGACAGAAGCACATTTCATACGTGAGGGATAGTTTCAGTAGATGACCTAAAACCAAACAAGACAGACTTAATACAATGAACACTCAACATAAATCTTGCCAGATCAAGGCTTATAAATGCCTCTGGGAACTGTGTGTGATATCCTTCTGCTTCTCCTTAATGCGCCCCTTTATAAACTGCCCACTGTCAATATTTCTTGTAAATTGACAACCAGCAAAGATGGGCTAAGTTTGAGCAGGCTCCTTAAAGATGAGTTTCATTACCTTGCAGCACCTTGGCAAGCTGCAACACCTGGTAAGTTGGTACATCCACAGATGGCTTTGCTGTCTCAGGACTGAGCTGATAACAGGCCAGAGCAAAGGAATAGTGAGTAACCACTGCTCTGCTAATTAGAAGTCACTTTGGAGTTCAATGCTTTATTCAGACTGTAAATAAGTAAAGAGACATGCAGAAAAGCTACCAATAGCTCTTCTGGTGACACTTGTGCAGATGGTTTGAGCACTGAGGATGGCATACTTATACATATTTATGTGCCTATTATCCTGATGTGAAGAATAAAATATTTTCTGCCTGTGAGATACTATCTTGCCAGAGGCAAAGAAGGAAATCAGAGAGCACTGCTAGAGGAACAGCTGAACAGTGACCTCTCTGTGGAGCCTCTCAGTAAATGATTCAATACAGCAACCAGGTTATTCTCCAATGAAGAAGTTACTGGCCTAATACCCAGCTGTATCAGAGAGGTTCTTTAACATGTTAGTATGGAAAATGTGAAAAAGGAGCATGAAACTTCAGCTTAACTGTTCAAGGTAAACCTCTGGCAGGCAGAAAAGAAAAGGCTGCGGCTGCATCTGTTATATTTCCTTTCTTGATCCATGCATGGCACTAATCTGGATCTACTGGGGCTGCAGACAGGTATTGTGGATGAAACATTTTCCTATATTAATTACCTAGATGCCATGTTCCACCTGGCTAAGACCAGCAAACAGTTTGGGATATTTTTAATTCCCCATTCCAAGGAAGCTGGCACCTGTTGGGTTAACAGAAGGGAAAGATTCTAGGAGAAAGGCTCCTGCAGGCAACTAGGGTAGCAAGTGAGGTACCCTCATCATCCCACCAGCACAGCACGTATCAAGCAGACAGCAACTCTGCATTTAAAGAACAAGTTTTGGCCTAACGTGTAAACGATACACAAAAACGTGAAGGAGTGTGACGTGACAAGTGATGTTGAGGACACTCAGGTCAAATTGCCTCTGAAATGCCAAAGAAGCTGTCCCACATGATGGCCACATCCTCAAGAAACCACTTCTATGTCCCATTCCACTAAATTTCTGCACTTCTTGTTGATATGTGACAAGGGCATTAGTCTGCAGACTGATAGGTTACTTCCTGAGGACACGGCATTATGGATGACACCAATGGATTTTCAATCAAGAAAGCAACACATCTTGATCTTTCTCCTTCTCAAGCTTCAAGATCACACAGTAGAAACTGTAGTATATAATTAAGTATTCAGGGGCTGTATTTTTACAGCAGGGGCTAGAACCAGGAATGATGCTGTGCTGCTCTGTTTCAGAAGGAATTCTGGAAAACACAAAAATTTATAAAATCAGGAGAAAATTAATGTGAGATCAGTAAAGGGCACCTCATCCATAGGTACAGAATACCTTTCTGCAGAAAAGATGTCTCTTTTCTGGGGAGTACCACAACATCTGTGCAGTACTTCTGTTCCTAAAGACCACTCTCCTTCCCATCTGGTTACAGACCAACACAGGACACTGCTCACCAAACTTCTTCATTTCCAGGCTACATCAGACCTCTTCCAACCTCATTCTCTCTATCCAAAGCAAACATTTAAAAATTTCTTAATAATACGTGGAGTAGAAGGAAGGGAATTTCCAATCAGAATTTAAGTTACAGTCTTGGCTTTTATAACAAATACTCTAATTAATAATTAGGAAATATATAGAAGAATAGAAGTTGGAATTTCTGAAGACAGCACTGAAAGTGTTTCTTATCCAATTATCACAGGGTTATCTTTACTGCCCAGAAACTCAGCAGAAGAAAGTCACACAGAAGGTCAAACAAAATCTTATTTAAAAAAACCCAATTGTATTAAATTTTCATGTCAATGATCTGTCTTTCTCAACAGTTTCTTCAGACTGGTGACCCAGGGTTTTTCCAAGTGTAACATTTTTGTACAGGAGCATTAAGTCATAATATGCCCTGCTACCTTTGTCTACACGTATATGTGTAGCCGCGTCCTTTGAAACGAAGGTTCAGGTTCACAAACCACAGGCTTAGGAAATCTTTTATCATTTGTAGAAAACTAGTCATGCAAACTCCTGCCTGCTAAAAGAGATGCAGGTTTAGGTAAGGTCTCATAATGGTCTCTTTATGTGGTCAGGATGGACTGCTGTTTTTAGAATAGTGAGTGCTGAGAAACATCTAATGTTGACAAAAATCTCCTCAAGTGTGTGCACAATTTGTGCATGCTTACACAAAATAAATACTAAACCAGTAGATAAGGACTTTATGCTTCATTTTTTAGCTTTTTCTATCCCACCTTAACATGTAGTCTACAGTATTTGGACCTTATTTACATATATTTCAAATTCTTGTTTCAAAATTATTGCTGGCAACCATCCCCAGCCAGAAAGCTTGCTGGCTTATAAATCCAGTTTTGGAGTACTATTCACAGCAACTAGTCAAAACATCAGTTTTCAGTTTACAACTCTTTGTTTAATTCAACTAGTAGAATTTAAGCTCGTTTTGCAGCATATTTTGTTTTGGTTTTCAAAATATACATTTGCTGATCACTAGACAATAACAATTGTTTGATGGCATAATTAATTAGGCTTTGATTTGAAAGACATATGACTTGAAGTCATATGATTTCCAGGATTACAATAATTATTTTTAACTCAGGCTATAAAATTCCATGCCATAAAATATTAACAAGCAAGGCTGGGAAAGAATCCAAAGACACAGTTTAACTTCTTATGATTTAAAAAACCTTATTTTCTGAATTCTGTCCAACTCCTGTTTTAGTAGACAATTTGCTATGCAGGTATTTCAGTGTTAAATCTGTGAAGTCTAGTCAGCACAAGATTAGAGTGAAACAGAAATTAGTGTCTAGACCGGTTTTTTCACAGACAGCCGCTCTATGGACACGGTACAAGAAGGTTTAAAAGGCTCTGTCTTCAATGAGGCAGCATGGAGAATTCAGCAAAGCAAGGCACTGTAACCAGTGGGTTAGGGAAGGTTGCTTGCAGTTGATGGGATTCAGCAGATATCAACAAACCCAAGATTTGTTCCATTTCATGCAGGCCTTGAACGGTGTGTCAGAAAAACCTTTCTCCGCTAAAGAAAGCTCCCTTAGACTTATTGCACACACCTATTTTATCAATGCTTATTGCTCTTAATCTTCTTATTGCACCTCAGTTTTGGTTACCCCCAACTAAATTAAAAAAAAAAAAAAAAAACCCCAATATTTTTTTAAAAAAATTATTATTTACATGAAGAGCACTTATTTTTAGGGAAATCTTAAAAACCCAGGACTGAATTTCTGTTTATAGGTGGCAACTCCTCAAGTGTTCCTTCACAATGTATAGATGACAAATTTTCCCTCAACTCATTCAAAGACAGCATTCAGAGAGGCTATTTCTCCTGTACAAGAGAAACCCGATGTATTGAGCAGAGGAATTTTATGTCAGCCAATAGTATTCATTTTAAATAACCCAAAGGAAGCAACTATTGTAGATCCAGAGCAGAACTAGTCGACTTGCTCTGTGAGGTTTTCAGTACTCAAAGAATTTAAATTCTTTGTATAGGAAAAAAAGCATGCTTTTGATGCATATTCACTAACAAAATTTGTAAAAATATCATCATAATTACCTTTTGATGTAAACAATCACATTTCTGAGGAAATTTTTTTTTATTTTCAGGAAACACTACATGCACAGAGATGTATCCAGACCAATAGCCTAGTAAATTCAGCTGAGTCACTGGAGTCTGCATACACATATTTAAGCAGAATTCTGCCAATCAATTCATGATTTCTGTCTATGTCCATACTACTCAGGTGCAAATTTTCTGAGCCTGCTACACAGGAAGAGGTAACTTTTATTTAGTTCTGAAGTTTTTAAGCAAGTTAATTTTATGCACTCCCTCGTTTGTTCATTATACACACACACTCACATCCACTTACTGAGAGGCACCATCCATGCACTCCTAGGTGGTTTGCCCACAGAGAATGGGAGGCAGTGACTGTCAATACATCTCTGGGACTCTCTGTGACTGGCAATGAGGAACTAGTGTTTAGACAGATCTTTCCCTTACTTTAGGAGTTGTTGGCTGTGATGGCATCTCCCTTACTGAAAAATTGACTTACTGCATGTATCTGAGACCATGTTGCAGAACACAGCGTTCCCTTGTTTGGAAAAAAAAATTTCCTACTGGGCTGGAGGGAAAAAGAAACAGTGAATTGGGCACGCTGCAACCTTGCCACCATCCTCCTGGTGTGAGGGTGCAGGGACTCCTCGTTGGGCAAGATATCTGTGCTGGGGGTTTATCAAAATGCAAGCTGTGTGACCTCAGCACAAGCATCGCTTTCATCAATCTTACTGCTGGGAATGAGGTGCTGGCAAGAGTGTCATGAGATCAGGGTCCCTCAGTGTCAACACAGATTATTCTTTCAACCTTTGTGATGTTTTACTTCTGGTGCTTGTGAACATTTTCCATTTATTCATTCACTTAATTCACATTAGTTTTAATATTTTCCTTAGAAATCTCTCCAGCTATGAAAAAGTTGAAAAATATGACATCTAGCTAGGGAGGCTTTCCATGGTCTTAAGTCCTTTGAAATGCTGACCAATGTCTAAAACCAGCAGTTTGCTGATGGTTTGAAGAGTAAGTATTATTCTACCTGTCTTGTAATGCGTGTGCCTGTTCTATCTATTAGCATTTTACTGACTTGCTTTTCAGTTAACATTGATTCTAACAAGTATCTGGGGTTTTTAAGCTTGACTTTCAAAGTTACTATTTTAGTTTTTATCTTGTGCTAAGACCTTGCCTTTTATAGTCTAACTCACTTTATACCCACAAAGATATCAAGAGTTTCCTGCTCCAATTTCTTTTCTCTTGATTATTAACAACTTAGGGCCAACAACACCATCACAATGCGTGTAACTTGTTGCCAGGTGCTTCGGTTTTAATGATGTGACAAAGGGAGGGATTTTTGGCTTGAAACATTTTGGGTGCTTGTCTAGGGGAAGGGGCAGGTCAGACCTTGCCCTGTGAGGTGATGCCCTGCCCTGCACACCCCACCCTGCTGGGCCTCTTTCCCAGCCCTGCAGTGGCCACCAATCCCTGGCATACCAAAGGCAATGCTCCACACGTGCCTCTGGAGCCTCAACTCGGCTCCTGAGTGGCCAAATGACCAGAAGTCCCACCTGGGGGAAGGGCCTCGGAAGGCCAAGGAGTATTTAAAGCAAGCATATAAGTTAATCCTACCTCCTTGTGGATTTTCTATTAGCTGGGTGCTGCTGCAACTATGAATGGTAGTTATGTTTGTTCTTTTGTATGCCTTTTTTGTTTTTCTTCTTTTAATTCCCTTTTCTTGGAATTTTTGAGTAGCTTAAAATCAAAGGGGCTTAGAGCTTGCTAAGCAGAATGGACTAAGCTAAAGCTTTGGGAAGTGTTTTATGCTGATTGAATGCTGCTCTAAACCTTTTGCCAAAGTGCTTTGATTTTCCAAACTTGCCAGTAAAGTTTTTTTGACCTCTTGAGAACATCTTCTCAGTGATTCTCCCATACATCTGATTTGGAGTACATAAACAACTGTAAGGCCTTTTAAAAGTCTCATTGAAGAAGTTTTTTGGGGCCTTAAAAATTATGATGATAGGGCACACAAATCTCCCTGTGATTTTACAATTTAAAGAAGAGAACTGATACAAGTTCTTCCTGATGATCAAGAGGTCCTCTTCAGTGTCAGCAAACTGCTTTCTGCATCACATAAGCTGGCAATTTAAGACACACTAAAATCTTCCTTCTCTCTATAACATACACTTGAAAAATCCCTGTTACATAGACTTTGAACATTGTATTTTTCCTTGTATGACTTTGTCTTGCTTCTCTCTACTCAAGGCAGCCCAGCTGTGTTTAGTTTATCCTCTTTAATTTTTGCAGATATGGCAAACGTCTCCATGACTGTTTAAAAAAAAATTGTCATTTTTTCCCAGTTTTAGATAACTGTATATAACTTTATTTCTGTATTTGCTAAGAAGAACTGAACTGCTAGAATTTATGCATAAAAAATTTCAAAATGCATTTTGTGCTGAAATACTTTATGTTAATAAGAATTGTAGAATTATTGCTGCACATCAGTTTCATTACGTAGCTTATTTTAAATGGGGCAGAATATTTTAATAGCCCAGGCAGACATGTTTTATAAGTTACAACTGGAGATATATCTGTAATTTATTCCATAAAATATGCATGAATGATTTTCAGCTCCATTTAACTAATGTGTTTTGAAAAGTCTTTGCAACAGTAAGTGCAACAAATCTCAGGCAAGACAAGCAGTAATGTGTAAGTGTGGTTAAGAGTAACTTTTCATTTTGTAGCTCAAATTTTTGACCAGACATTTGCTTAGGAAGATAAGCTTCAGGACTATTCTGGAATGTGACAGAGTAACTACCAGGTGTAAAATTGCAAGCTGTGTCAGAAAATAAAAATGCCCAAACATTATAAACTACTCACAACGTATTTGCTAAAGGGAAAAGAAGTGGGTGCATCCTTATATTGACTGGGAGACCCTCTGGGAATCATCAGGTACTCCACAGATTGATGCAAAGGACAATCTTGTCCTGAGACAAGAGCTACTAAACACAGAGTGAAAGATAACACAGGTCACTGAGAAGAAATAGGGGTTAGTTGGTGCTGCCCAGAGCAGGTGAGCGTAGTCTAAGGTCTGTTAAGTTCTCAGAATCCCCAAGACATCTGGGCTTGCAAGACCACGTTGTCCTCTGCCCATTTCTCATGCATCTGCTATGCAAAGTACGTCACACACTTCTATTGATGTTACCTCAACTTGGGTCAGCAGTGCTGGGGTCTGGAAAGCTTGTCCCCATGTCTTCTGAAGTCAGAGGGAACAGGCCGGGTTCCTAAAACTGAACAAAGAGCAACACATGCATCTTTTCAAATAGCTGATGTGATACACCAAAAGGACTTTAAATATGTTGCTGGTAATTACCTGCTCAAAACAGGGAAAGTTGTCACATCAGAAGCAGTTTGCTGAAGCTTCAAAACTGCAGACAAAACTCCTGTACCCAGTCATGCCACTTATCTCAGGCATATAGCTTAATGGAACCAGCTTGGGAAATGAGCATCCTAGATGTTCCTTATGATAAATATCTAGAGCTAATCACCTCTGAGGAGAAATTCAGCATCTAAGAAGTGATTTTTACAATAGATTATAGAAAAAAAATTAAACCTAGTTCCAGACAGAGGGAACAGAACCCCAATTCTGCTGCACTTGTAGTGAATTAGTAAATTATTTACTGAGAAATATGCCCTCTTTCAACTATTTCAAGGCCTGTGATTTTTTTTCAGTTGTGTCTACTCAGAAGTTTAGTTTCAATAGGCAGTTTTGGTTTGGGTCCAGTAGATTTTGTTATTAGGGCATAATTCTAGGGCTTGATCAAGCATCTAATCCTGGAAACCATTTTCAGGTACTTTGGGGTCCTCAGAGAAGCTATGAATGTGCATTCTGCATGAGCGGACAGTGAGGTGTACTGAAAACTGGCTGAATGGCCTGGTCCAGGGGGTGGTGATCAGCAGAACAAAATCTAGCCGGAGGCCAGTCAGTAATCATATATTCCAGGGATCTATACTGGGTCCACTTCTATTTAACGTGACAGGGCAGAGTGTACCCTCAGCAAATCTGCAGACAAGATCAAACGGGGAGGAGAAGCTGATGTGCCAGATCATCCTGACATCCAGAGGAACCGCAGCAGGCTGGAGAAGTCGGCTGACAGGAACCTCCTGAAGTTCAACACGGTGAAGTGCAAAGTCCTTCACCTGGGGAAGAACAACCCCGAGCAGCGTTATATGCTGTGGGCCACCCAGCTGAAAAGCTGCCTCACAAAATTTGTACATCTGCAAATATTGCTTATATATATGGGTTTTTCTCAATGTGTGAAAAGCTGCCTTAATATATTCTGTTTTCAGATGTTGTAGCAAAAAATGAAAAAACAGTATGAGAAGTATATCATTATACTTTACATGATTGGTAGTCTTGAAACGAAAATATAGTTATACAGTCATCTTCACTTTAAAGACTTGAACATTGCTATTCATAGAAATGGGGGATTGAAAATACAGCAAACAGAAACCTAGATAGTAGAAGAAATATAACCCATGCAATAGCAAATGCATTATTTATTACATACTAAAATGCTCCATTAACACAGCTTTTTTGACCTTGAAATATCGCATTGAAGACAAAAGAGTAGTTCTGCCTCAATGGTTTTTGGTAGGGTTTTTTTGCATTTTATGTGGAAAATGACAAGATGTCTGGGATATCTGACTATTATAAGTGTATCTGTTGCTACTCCTTGTCAAGAACATGCATCAAGCATAATATTCAGATAAGTAAAGTGTGAAATAAAGGTCAACTAAACAATATTTGAGCAAATATAGACTAGAGATTGATCTAACATTCAATTTCCTAGAATGAGAAAAATATTTGAGGATTAAAGGATTATAAATTAGGTGTGCAAGTTATGGGTCACCTCTGCATATAACAGAGGTTTTAAGATCAAAAAGCGAAAGTCACCACTACCTGGAATGTAGACTTTATGTTTGCTTTCTTGTGTGAGTGGCAGATCAGACTAGTATGTAGCATAAGGCCTGTTTGCTTCCCAAAAAAAACCCCACACAACCCACGAAAAACAAACAAAAACAAAGAAAAAACAAACAAACAAAAAAAACCCAAAACCCACAAAAAGCCAAACCCCTCCCTCCAAAAAACCCCTAACACTACAACTATTCAGCTATCTATTCCAGCATAGATAAATTACGTGACTAAGAATTAGGTCAACAATGTTGACTTACTCTGATAATAAAGCAATAAATGGAATAAAATTATAGAAATATTTTGCAAGTAATAATTCATTTTACTGTTGTGGATGACAGGTGTTGATGGTTAATGATTTCTCTTTTCTCTCCATGAAGAAGGAGGTCAAACCCAAGAGGAGTAGCAGAGTTTTGAGAAGCATTTGGCTGATTTTCCTGTATTACTCCCCTCTAAAAGCAAAATCAAAATTAAAAAGTTAGATATAGTATATGACAACAACTGGAATGGAGCCAAGGCAAATGCTCTAGGCATATTGCCTGCATACATTCAGATTTCAAGGAGGTGGTGTCAGTTTCACTGAGTATTTAGTCAGATTCTTATATTAACTATTTACTCAGCCCAGAGTCCTATGCAGCAGACACAGAAATAGTATCCTTTCTTCCATGCTATTGAAACTATCACCAAAAACTTCTGTTTCAACATCGAATTTGAAAGTTCATAAGCACTTGCTCAAAATTTTGCAGCATTAGTGTTAGAAGTTATAGCTTCAACCCAACTCCCAATCCAGTGTTTTCAACATCGTATGTGGACATGTATATTTCTGTATCTGTGTGTGGGAGGACGATAGAAAGTGTATGTACATGCACATATGCTCGCATATAAAGTAACAGGTACATATGATATAGTAGAGGACAGCTTAAAAACTGTGACATTGTGCTACTTATTTGACAGCCTGAAATAAAGTCTGGTGTATAAATATCTTTTTGATACCAGAGAAGTGCCAGTATTTTATTCTTGACCAAATATACACACAGGGCAATACTTGCACCAGCAGCAAGATGTTTAATTTCAATACTAATTACACTCACTTTCTCCCACAAGAAAGTTAGCTTTTCTTTTTTTTTAAACAAAGGAAAATATTTGAAGGTAATAGTAGGAACAAAATTTGTAAATGATGTTTCAGAAGAGTTTTGCACAGTGAGAGTGAAAGACATTAAAGACATTAATTATCCTGAGAATAAGATATGGATTTATAGAGGATATAAAAATCAGTAAGTATGGCTGTTGGATATGTGTCTTAAATTACTTTTTTTTTGCTGTCTTATGTATTACTCTAATATATGAGAACTATGATTATTTTCTCATGTGAAATTGGTATACTGTTATTTAAAGTTGATTATTGGATTTTGCTAAAGTCCTTGAGAATTTTTATTTCTAACTTGAATAAGGTCATCTCCTCACCTTTGACTTTTCTACCTAAGATATATCTGATCTACAGAGCTATTACAAGTAGTACCCTTTCTTCATATCCTGTTTCTATAAACTGGAATTTATAGGTTCTTTAACTGAATATCAGGAATATTTTGCCATATTACACCAATTATATAAAAACTGTGTTAGTTCATCAATTTTTTTTCCAAATAAAGTAACATTGCCATAGCCACTCTCTAAGAAAACATCGACAAAGGTAAAAAACATGTTTACTTATTTCATTAATTAAACTTCAGGTTTGGGAAAGAAGACCCACTTTTAAAGGTATGACTTTATTTTACTAATAATGAACACTCCCACAGCCTGTTTAATCTACAGTTTCATCTACAGCCCACCCACAGGGCAGGGCTGGGTGAGCAGTGCAGCTCGAGCTCACATCCTTACCCCATCACCACTAAAGCATTCTGCCTCCCAAGAACCAACTTTTAGAGGGTGGTATATATACTACTATATAAGAAGATTGTTTTTATTGATTTTTATTGCATAATTTTGCTGTAAGAAAAGAAAAAAAAAAGAAGAAGAAGCAGTATTAATCGGTGAATGCCCAGGCACCCTAAGGTAAGGAAGATCTCAGAAACAGTTCTGAATTTATCCAGTAAACTCAATGAAGTAACACTTATAATCCATTTTTATAAAGGGTATAAAACCAGATGTAAATATTGTGTCAGAAAGTGGGCTAAGCACAGGCTAAACACAACACAAACCGTGTTTTTATGTGTGTTGAGATACAGGGCTTGGGATCAAGTAGCATGGCTCAAACTGAATTATTCATACTCCACCTTAATGTGTCTAAACCCCTGTACAAGGCAGATAATATTACATTATTAAAAATATTCTTCATTTATGCTAGTTAATCTCAATAGCAAATTACAGCAAATCTTTCAGATAATCTTAAAAAGATACTCTTGAAAGAAGAGATTGTAATATGCCTGAACAAATACATATTTGACCCTAAGAGTATTTTTTTATCTATATCTTTCTTGATGCTTGAGGAAATAAAAATTGGTGTGAGTATATAACCATTGGGCATAGGAAATTTACTTATCCAGCTATTAAATCAACAAAATATGATCAGAACATACTACTGACAGGGACTAAGTTCTTGCCAATTTATTAAGATTTTATTTAACTAAAAAACTGTATGAATAACAATAAAGCTTAAAGGTCTGTAAAGAAAGAAGGTAATTAATGTAAAGCACACAGTGGTTGAAGATTTGTTTCCAAAGATTTTTTCATGTCATTTAGAATATGCAAAAACAGATCTCTCCACATTTTCCATGAACCTCACTTCTCCCTTCATCACAATGCTCAGCTTCTTCATCTTCTACCATCAGCACCCTCAGACCTTCAATGCAAGACCTGTCACCCATCCAAACCTATTCTCAGACATTTCTGGTGCTCTCAGTTCTCTCCCCCTGCACATTTGGGGAGCATGGGAAATGGATAGGATGGATCCATGGACTGTCACATCAGCATCATGGACCTGTAAGCCATATTTCCTTAGTGAACCAGCTTGGATGGGCTGCCCACTCAATATTTTACAGGCATCCACTACCACAGAACAGAGGTTAACAGCTTTACCTCAGAGTTCCCTCACAGATCCAGTTCCTCCACCAGCATCCTTAACATGCCCAGGCTCCCGGTTGGGCCACTCCTGAAAACTCAGGGTTCAAAGTTTGGTGTGTGCATCTTGCAGACCTGATGGCACAACCCTTCTCTTGTCTATATAGACCCATAAACATTTTTCGAATAAGCATGTCACAATTAAATCTGATGTTAACTGCGATACCCTGTTATTCAACACATTAACCAGGGAAAATACTGAAGTAGAAAAAGGGATGTGTTGGGGTGGATGAGCTGGCAGCAGTAGAAGCTGGGATGCCAGAAAACCCTGGTCCAGGAGATCCCCTGTGCTGGTGGGTCAGCTCAGAGAACAAATAAGCTCCCCCTGCTCAGGTTACAGGGAAAGACTTCTTCTCCCATCAGGCAGTACCTGTCTGGTACCTGGTCCCCCACTCCACCCCTTCCCTCTCCCCATTGGTTGTTGTATCCCTCTGCCTTCCCCCTGCCCCTTGCCCCCAGGTAATTGGTCGCTGGTGTTCTGCCAGCCCCCTTTCTGTTACCCCTTATAAGCTTGTACACGAGGCCTGCTCGCTCTCTTCGCCTCTGACCCCTTCATAATAAACCTTTCGGAACCCATGCGGAGAGCCCTCCACGCTCCTTGCTCCTGGTAACACCTGAGCTATCTGGCTTGGGTGCGGGGCTGTGTCTCAGTGCCAACCATCGGCACGGGGGCTAGGAAATCGGCCTGCGAGGTGCCGAGCTGCACCCCCAGGGCATCCCTTGCAGGGGATGTTTTTGGGTTAACGCGGCGATTCCAGTCACCCCTCAGCACCCCGCATCAGGGATGAAATTCCATTATATCATTATGGCATGAATTTTTCCACTTTCTCTCCAATTTGTTACACAACTTAAAGCTTGAATATGCAGGTACATCCTGAGAGCTGTGTGGGTGCTCTGTGCAGCTAATCAGCGTATGTCTNCCCCTCAGCACCCCGCATCAGGGATGAAATTCCATTATATCATTATGGCATGAATTTTTCCACTTTCTCTCCAATCTGTTACACAACTTAAAGCTTGAATATGCAGGTACATCCTGAGAGCTGTGTGGGTGCTCTGTGCAGCTAATCAGCGTATGTCTAACAAGTCTAGTTAAAGACAGTTTTAGCAGATCCAGAGTGTGTGAGCAGACGGTCTCTGCAACACTTACACAGTGGTCAAAACATTCAAAAAGCAAGTGCCTACCCAAGGGCAGTCGATTGGACTAATCAAGCACGCAAAATATAGATGACCTGGACACAGACAGGTGTCACTTGTTCTGTTTCCATTTGAGGGCACTCAGAAATCCCAAAGAAAAGGGCTAACGCTGACAGGAGACTAGGAGGTGAGACATAAAAGCAATCAGCTACTGCCAAAAGCAGTAACATTAGCAGGTGTGTATTCCCTCATCCGCTTCTGAGGCAACCTAGGTAGGATCGTTGTAAAGTTACAGGCAAGGTGCTATAAAATTGCAATGCAGTAATTACTGTACAATATAAAATCCTGTATTCAGTCATTGTCTCAAGCTATCAGGGCTCTTGCTGTAGAGAAAAAGTAGATACTGGAAACTTTGCCATCAATTCTGTTCTGTGGCAAAATTACTACACAGCATCCAGCTAAAGGTCTTCATGCCTGTCCAAGAGAGGAATCTGACCTATGATGTTTTTCACAAGTATTTCTCTTATGATCTCCATGCTTATTGTCTCTCCTTTTCAGATTGATTTTATCATTTTATTTAGCATTCACTCTTAGACAGGTCTTAGCAGCAACCACCTGGCACAGTACGACAATAAAATATTTCTCAGCATTTCCTTTGTTAGGTTAAGTATTAAGGTCATTATGATTCTTCCTATTTTTTTGTTTTTGTTTTTGTTTTTTCTCAGGAGCAGAACTGGGATTGCAAACTCCAAAACACTGGTACACATGGCTTAGGTATTTTTGTGCATGTTAGTATGTTCTCCAAACAAACGACACATATTGAAATGTATTAGAGCATACACAAAATAACATACTAAAATTATAATATCTATTTTTTAAAGCATGCAAATTGCATGCTTGTCTCAATAGGTTAGAAACAGATGGAGCGTTGTGTTTAGCACATTTCTTCAGAGTTTCTAAATCTGCCTGATGGGAATACCATTACCTGCACCAGCTGCACAGGTGACCTCTTTGACTTCCATTTGCTAGGCTCTGAATATATAAGACAGTGCTGGCATGTTTTTAACATAAAGTGTATGCAAATATGGACATATTTGACATGTTGCTGTAGTGCATGTTTAAAATGTATGCCATCTGGTTTAACCCTTGCACCCATAATCATAAAGTGTTTCAAACCCTCTGTGCAATAAAATGTATTTATGTCTTTCTCTTGATTGATCTACTTTACGTTTTCCCATAATCAGAATCAATTAAGATTCCTTTTCATTGATGAGTATTTTTTGTTTCTTTTCACTGGGAAATGATACTACTGTACTCCTACGGGCGAATTTTTCAGGCACTGAATGTCTAACTCCCTCTCTAGTTGCAAATGCTGAGGAAGACCTTGAAAGCCTTCCACATTAGGAATCTCATTACACAAGAAATAAGACACATTTCTTGTTTTCATATAAATATAGCACAAAAAATATTCCTTCTTCTGTTTCTGTGTCGGGTTTTTTTTAAATGCTAAAGTGAATGTATCCCTTTTACACTGTTTCCAAGATGTACTAAGGCCCATATTGAAGAATTACCTACAGTTGCATTAGTCTGTAGTTATTTTCTGGCTGAGAGCAACCACACACTTGAGATATTTACACTGTTACACAAAAGACAAAATGCTCCTTTCCTAGGAGTGTGAATATCCTGAGTTAATATAATAGGCCTGGTTTTAAGAAACCTAAAGTCAGGCAATTTCCTTCGATTTCAGGTGTTCACATGAGTATGGTTTTGAATGAAGATATATGGCCCCAGTGAAGTTATGGCTGATTGATACAGTACAGGTTAATGAAAATGTAGTGTTCCCCAGCAAATCATAGAATCATGGAATGGTTTGGGTTGGAAGAGACCTTAGAGATCACCTAGTTCCAAACCCCTGCCATGAGCAGGGACGCGTTCCATTACACCAGGTTGCTCAAAGTCCCATCTAACCTGTCATTCAACACTTCTGGGGATGGGACATGACATCTTCTTTGGGCAATCTCTTCCAGTTACCAGCCCATGGAAAAAAACCCTATCCCTACACTTGAAGCTGGTCTGTGGAGTGGCTTCTGGCAGTTCAGCAATCTAAAGGAATGAGAGGACAAAATTTCTTTACTTCCTTGGAGTCTGCCTATGGTCTTTTTCTATTTCCAGGCAATTACCGTTGCTATGTTCCAGATTTTGTTTGGGAAAATTCATCTTGTATGAGAGTCAGGAATTTGCTCAAAACTACAACAGTGTAACCCTATAAAAATTTTTCAGTTTAGATCTAATTACTGCAGAAAGAGAAAGACTACTTTCTATGGGGAAAAGTCCCTGTTGTAATAATAGTAACAATATTAATAAATAATAATAATCTTGTCATACACTTGGTTTCTACCCTTTGTCTTAGCACTACACATACTCTCTCCTCACCTGTGCAGATCCTGTGGTCAGTGGTTTCAGCCTGGCAGCAGTGATGAGTAACATGATTAGTGTCAGTATCTGGAGTACTTCACCAGTATGAATATGATGATCATGGTTGTGTCTTCTTCCTCAATAGGTGATACACCTGAGAACATTTTTATATGTTTGCTAACATGTTTTTACCCTTTCTTTTTTCTCCAATGATCTGAAGCTCCACATTACAACCAAATTAACTATATACAGTGCCTTTTATCTGTATAATATACTATTTATCTGTTCTCTTTGTTATCCCTAAAAAATGGGGACACCCCTAAAAGCAGTTCCAGATGCTCCTTCCTTTAGTTGACCACTGCCGCATTGTTTACAGCCCTGGGTCACAAACAGCCCCAGTGTCAGCCTGTGCCCATTTATCATCACATCTGCCCTCCTCTGCTCTGCATTCTGCAGTTCTATTTCTTGATGCCTCTGCTATCTTACCATGATGGTATTTCTGTATACTACATAGTTATGGTAGCCATAAATGTATCACTCTACATAGAACAACTGCTTATTATTGCTATCTCAATAAAAATATGATAATACTTCACAAAGTTAGAGGAAAATACAATGAATTAGTGACAACCATCTAGTCATAGAAAAATTTAAAATTGTTCAAGCCAACTCATGTAAAACAACAACAGTTCAGAGAGGGCAAGCCTGATGAACCTCTGTTCTGGGCCTCGCAAACTTCTTTCAAAGTCTGTAGCCAGACACAAACAATGCCAATACTGTATTGCAGGTCTCCAAAGTCACAGAGGTAAGTGCATGTTTTGTAACTATACCATATCTCATGAGAACCCCTCAGAATTTATTTTCATTTTGTATGGTGGTGGTTGCATCAGATCATTCTGCATTCGGTATCAATGCATATCATTCTGTATCAATCAATTCCCTTACTGAATTGTTGTCTGGCAAATTTTCAGTCAGGACTTTTTCAAAGCTCTTCTGATTAGTGTGCAGGACACATCCTGACCTAACACACCCAGTTGCTGCCTGGAGTCCTCTTCTGTCTCCAATATGCAGCCTGTGAGAGACCTGCCTCCCTGCTGCTGCATCAACTGGCACTAGAAATTTGCACAGTAAAGGGAAGACAGATAACCCAGGCAACCCTGGGAAAGAATTAAAAAGGAGCTGATGTGAGGCAGAAATAGGACAGAAAATGGGATTAAGCAGGTTTTAGGTATGGGATAGTGGGAAGAACAGGAAGTGTCAAAGAGTCTGGACTCTCAGGAGAGAAAGAGACATGATCAGCAAGAAAGTAGCTCAGTATGTGTTACATGTGAGGCAGAGAACTCACAAATGTAAAATTAGCAGAATGTTCACCTTCAGCTTCACAAACCGCATCAGTGTGAGAAGTACAAAGACAATTCAAATACCAGATGACTAATAATCTTCATGAAATTGCTAGATGAAATGTAAGATATATCACCCAAACTAAATGCAACAAGCTCTATAGATCCACCCCAAAACCTGAAATGCGATACATTTCTTCTGTCTAGCACTAAACCTCTCTCTATATTTCTCAGCACTGGTTAATTTAAAAAATGTATTGACTTTCAATCTTAAAACAGTCAGGCAATTAAAATTCTAATCTAAATTTACACAGATCAAGTAACAACTTATGGAAAGTGTTCTATAGGTCATGCAAAAAACATTTATGGTTTACAATGGTCCAACAAATGCAAGAAGAGGGTATGCTTGCAGACCATGAAAAAGAAGCCAAAAACTTAAGACTTTTACTATGAATTTGAAATATTGATATAAAGTCAATCTTTGCCCTAATATCATCTAGAAAAATGAGTGTAAATTTTTTGTTTAAAAGTCTAGATTTAGGAAGAGGTTGTAGTTTCAAAAGTCTGATATCTGAAAATGAAACAATAATTCCTTAATTTACTTTGGAAAAAATACTTCTTATTTTCCATCAGAAACCAGTTGAAATGTGCAAGAATTTATCTGCCATTAAAAGTCACTTTGAGCAACAGCAGTAATCACTTCTTAGAGGGAGAACGCTGAAGCTACCTGTAAACCAAATTGCATTTTCCACAGATGACAAGGCACCTCAGTATAATGGAACCCAGGTGTTAGACTAATTTCTAATTTAACCATAAATGAAGAAAAGAGAAATATAATCCTCAATGCAAGTTGTTGTGGTATTACAGAATCTATCATAATGAAGAAATGCCCCCACTTTGCACAAAGGTTAACTGTACAAATGGTATTGCATCAACAGAAATGTTAATGAGTTTGTGTGGCAGCAAGTAAGCAAGAGCTGGCAGAAGGAAGTTATTGTGGTAGGCAGATAATTACAATGGAAGTCATGTCTTTGGTAATGACTGGGATTCACATCACATATCTTTTCAGCCACAGTACAATTTCGCTAGCTCTGTTTATGGTAATCTATGGGATTATTTGACAGCAAGGTGACACTTTGACTTTGGAACAAATTTCTTTCGTAGACAGCACAACTACTGGTATTGTGACATTCAATTAGACACATCCCTGATGTATAATTTTGATTTTAGAAAATATACAAACATAAGGTATATTTTTCATTAATTCATTAAGTTTTCGTGGTTCTCAATTTCTGTTTCATCATGCTATTGCTTTGATCTTACTAATTCGTAGGAGTGGGGAGAAATTAAAAGCTGTGAGTTTTTAACCATTCAGATGCAGGATTATTAAAGAAAAAGGAAAAAAATATGCCTTACAAACATCCAATTGTCTTAAAGAGAAGGAAAATAGATTTCCAGGCAATGTTTATCTGTGTTATAAACTCTACTACATAACAACAAATACGTAATATGCTTTTCAGGAGGGAATTCTGACAGTAGCTACACATGCTTTATCATATTCTAGGCCAAATCCTCAGCTAACCTATATACCTCAATCTCACAAAACAGTAACAAATAGGAAAATATTCAGGTGAAGAATCAAACCTGTGTCACCCATTCTTCCCTTTATGGAAGGAATGTGAAATAACAGGGAGAGGACAACACTGACAACAAATGTGGGGAATACCTCCTGAGGTTCCACCCCATCCTTGCTCTATGGCAATAAGAAGGGTCTCACTCTGAGTATTTCATTGCAAGATCAGAGAATATAGCACTCCACCAATACTTGCATGTAAGTGTTCTATACTCACAAGTGAACTTTGGTAAGCAGAAAGTAGTTTTCTGTTTGAAATTCTTCAGTAAATGCTTTGTGCAAATGAAGTTTGGCTTCTGGGATGCAGTGTGTCTTGTCACCTAAAGCACATTATATTACTTCAGTTCTTCGAGCTGCTGACCTAATTTTATGCAACTGCCTCACCTAAAATCTCTCTTGCATCATAAAATTCCATCTTCATAAATACAGCATTGTAAATATTAAATTCATGGAGAAAAACAAAACAAGAAATGAGGATAGAAGGAGGACTATGAATATATCAGAAGCAAAACCATCTTTAGAAGACAAAAGCATTTCTACAAATGCATTGGCTTACTATAAGCATGGCTCTTGCCCTACTAGTGATCTTCCTTCTGCCCTTGATGTAGGTTTTACAGTTTAAAGTTATGTGTCTGCGTTCTTTGAAGCTCTGAATCTGTGTGAAATGTTTGTTATTTCAGGTTATGTGATCTAAGTATTAATCAAAGAACAGCTATAAGGAACAATAGTCACTCTTACTCTGGATCATTCTTTCCATTGAACTTAGGTGTAAACTTTAATACTGAAATTGGATTAGAAGAGTTGTCTTAGGTAACTTATTTATAGTCATGATGTGGAAAAAAACAATTTGCTATCAGTATCCTGTTATTTCCAATTCTGATGAGAAATTTGTGACTTGAGTGAACAAAATAGGATGAGGATGTTGCTAAGATTTTTTAGACTAGTCCCGTTTTTCTCTCTCCAAGGAGACAAGTCTCAGTCATCATGATCTAACATTTGTAGAGTGGTTTTCATGCCAAAGAATGCACAAATGCTTTAAAACTTGACAAATTACACACATGAATCTTACCATTCACCGTTGAATACCGGCAGCCTCTGTTACGAAAGGTTTTTAACAATACACAGTAACGTCTAGTTCACTTTAGTACATGACTCCTATAAAGCAGGAAGAGTCTCAGCAGGCAGACAATAACACTTTAAATGGAAATGCAAAGACACCACTGAAGTTAACATACTACTTAGGAAGTGTGTCACATTGATTTAATGACCTTCCTTTTGTGTTTTGAGAGGACCATACATGCAATAGCTCACTGAGCAAGGTCAAGTGCACTTGATGCACTTAGAGTCCTGTTCTCCAAGGTGCTGAGTACTGTGGTTCACAAGGCAACAAATGGTAAGTCCATAAAAATGACATGATTAAATGTAAGTAAGTTCTTAAGTGCTTTGCTGATCAGAACTTCCAGAGCTGTATAAAAGAGTCTGTGTCCCAGAGAGTCTGACATTCACATCTTGAAAGTAGGATTCCTGAAGGAGAGAAATAGAGGCAGTGAAAAGGTTTGGGTTTTTTCACTGGCACAGTTTACAGGGCAAGAAATAAGTAATTTCTCTCAAAATCTCATCTCTCACCCACGCCTTTAGAAAGTGCTTTATGAGGCTACAGCTGAAAAGGACAAGGGTTCTATTAAAAAAAAAAAAAAAAAGCACAACAGAATAAACAAAAAAAAATCCCCCCTTAAAACATATCAGAAGAAATTTAGCCTAGACCTAGACCTCCCAACTGTAGAGATGCTGGTTTCCATCGACATCTCCAGTGCTGCAACAAAGATTGTACAAGAGGGAGATTTACTCTATGCACTACTTTAAGAATTTCTCAGGTGAAGGCAAATGTGCCTGAAGATGAATAGCTGCTGCAGCCACTGCTGCTGAAGGGGATGGAGAGAGTTGTCAGCAGTTTTATGAGACTCTCAGGAGACAAGGAGCACATCCAAGAGTCTTGAAGAAGCAAGAAAGAGGGTTACCGCAGGGAAGGGTGATTTTGAATACGAAAATCTATTATCCTAGTGTTTTCCTAAAGTTCATCCACAGGTGCTTTGGTCACTCTTGGACAGCGTGGGACCATCTTTTCTCAGACACCCAATCTCTGGGACCAGATCTGCTGCCTTTTCTGTCAGCATTTGGACTGGAGTGAGATTGTTTACATTAAGCATGTCATGAACGGTGACAGTTATGTGTCTCAAAAAAGGTCCACAAAGGCCAGCGTGCCAAGACAAAAGCAACCTAAACTAATACTTCCTAAACATAATACTTCCTAAAGTGAAATCTAAAAGAAATGTTAAAGAAAGTGTTACCTTTTTTTCCCATATTAAGACACACTTTTAAGACTGTAGCACTGCACATGCAGAAGATGCCTTACTTCATGGTGATATATGCAGTGTAGAAGTTATATGCCCAGCCTCACTGAATGGGGTTAGCAGAATTCTAGAAAATATCTTCAGATAAGTGCATTTTCTGTGTGAGATAGGCACTCAAAAAGGACTGTGAACAGTATGATTTCTAAAAGCCTAACTTCATCAAAGACTCAGCTGTCTGAGATTCATTGACTGAACCCAGGAAGGCTTCCTGAGCCCACGTGTCTGAAACACAGAGCATCTCTTTCTTTCTGAGCGAAAGTCTTAAAGGTTTGAACCTAGATTTCTCACCTCTTGGGGAATGTTATGTAAGAGTATGAGTATTGTAAAGGGAAGGAAGGGAACACACTTGGTATCTTTTCTTTGCATGGAGTAAGTAGAAGTGTACAGGAACCAGAAAGAGCTGACATAATATCCAGTCCACTGCAGTTAGTGGCTGGCAGACAAATTAACTTTGTTGGAGGCATCCAAAGAGCAGGAAAGGATTATTATATTAAAGCTGTATTTTAAAGCCTGTTATTACGCAGAAGTCAGAAAAATGCATCAAGATGGAAATGTATGCCTGTGACCTTCTTTCCTTGTATTCCCAGTCCTACCGGTAATTAGTCTCCTACTCCTCATACCAGAAGGTCTAAGGCAGAAGGTGTGAAACCTGAGGGTAATATATATTCTGTGATACCCAGGAATGCTTCAGTTCCCATGAATGAATATTCAGCCCTGCCAGAAATTCAATTCAGTATCAGCATGAGGTCTGACAGGTAGTCCCCATCCCCTAACATGGTTCCTATGGTGAAGAAACATATTTCCCAATAGTTTCCCAAGTGCATTACAGTAAAGTGTCAAATAAAGAGACTAAAACATGGTGAGCCACCAGCTGGCAGCAACAACAGTTTGGCATGGATGCAGGGAGTGTGAGGGCAACTGAGGAGCAGAGGAGGACAGTAGCAGGAGCTAGGGCACAGGAGGAGTGGGAGAGACACAGTCAATATGCCTACAGGTATCTAGGTTTATTCATGGGCATATGATCAGAGGTGAGAAGGAAGCTCTGTGAAATAGGACCTGCGGAAAGGGATTCAACTACTCATTCACAGTCTGATCCTGGGAACTCCCAGCTGGCTCCCACCAGACCAGATTGAAGCTATCAGAGTAAAATCCAGTGCTGTGGCATTAGGAGGTGGAAATTAAAAGAGGACGCTCAGAAGAAATACTCTTTGTTCTCACACATGTAACACAGCAGATCAGTTGCCAAGATAAAATTTCATTTACCCTCCCACGTGTGTTGGAGATGCACAGTGGGAGAAGAAGGAGGTAACTAGTAATGAAAGGAAATAAAGAAAGGCCATCCTTTACTTGCACACACAAACTGTGGTGGTTCATCCCCCCAGCTCCAGGCTGCACTATGATCGGAGAAATGCTTGTCAAACCTCGGCCCTGACCAACAACACCCAGGCTGAGCAACTGTTGAGCTTATCAGAAACATCATCTGCTCCCAGGAACTTGTGCTACCTAACAAGCTCCTCCCCTTGTTTCTTAATAACCTTGGAAACTTTTTTTGCCTGAATAACAACTCAAGTGGAATATTTTTCTTCTCATACTTTCAAAGAAAGTTTCCGACCTGAAGTGTAGCCAAAGACAAAAGATTACTATTACTAAAGCCAACTCTCTTGCAGCCCTACAAACAGTGGTCTAAAATGAGACCCTTTGAGCTCTCCTGGACCACATGAGGCTGTGACCAGTAACCTCCCTCTGAGGGAACACCTCTAAGAGCCAGCAAACTCTCAAGTTTCCTGTACTTGAAGGACTGCCGATCAACAACAGATCTGATGACCCCACTCATCAAGACTCAACCTTTCGTCTATTAAGAAGATGAAAAGGCATCTGAAGTGAGCATTTCACTACCTTTGAGGGTAATTTTTCAAAGGTGCCTTATACAGACTTTATGTCTATGTGCATGCAAGTGTGCACATCAAATGTGGGAGAAAAGATGCTCTCCTAGATTTTTAAGAACTTTAGATTTGTAAGCTAGGCCTGTAAGTAAATTACTGTTGCGGTATAGTAAATCCTATATGAATCCTTTGCCAAGTCGTTTAAGTTATAATGTAAGTTAACTTAAATGTTGTTCAGTTTAAATATTATCAAATTCAAATGCTGTTAAGTGCTCTTGAGCCGTTAGGGTTTGGATTGACTGACTCTAGATTTTTGTTGCTTTTCCTCGGTGTGCCTTAACCATCTAGTAAGTAGTAGAGCAAACCTTTCCAACAAACTTTGTCGTGCTGTCACATTTATATTAAACCTGTTCTTATTGATGCCTTTGCTGGCGATTCTTTAAGCAGTCTTAATCATGACACACATGCATAGGAAGAATTTGAGTAGGAAAGAGGAACAGATGTAATGTGTTCATGGAGAAGTAATTCCCTCAAACAAGGAGAAAACAGCAGGACAAAAAACGGAGATGAAAGAAAATCATTCAACTGTGGAACACTCTGGGGAGTGGGAAAGGTGCTCCTAAGGGCTTCGCTTTGTGCTGGGAAGGAGTGAGGGGAATTGATGCCAAAATGCCTGGATACCAGAGGCTTCCTGCTGCCCCTGCAGCCATCATGCTGCCCTGCTGTTACACTGTCTGCCTTGTTTACAGCCTTTTCGCCAGCGGATGTCTGTGAGTGGAGAACACGGGGGTAAAACCAGCAGGCACTTCAGAACTTTCTGCTTAGAACAGGGGCTCAAATCAAGATCTCTCTTCACATATTCTTCTCCTTTTTCTACTTTGATCTACTTATCCTTTTTCCTACTTTCATCTTCTTCTCAGGAAAAGTGAGAGTAATGGTTTACTTCTCTCCTAAGCTCTGAATTATTTTCTCATGACCCATTAAAGAGCTACAACAACAACAGCAGAAAAAAACAAACAAAAAACCCAGAAAAAAACCCCAAACAAACAAACAACAAAAAAACCCCCAAACCCCCAAACTAAAACAATAAAAAAAAACCCCAAACAAGTAAATCTTTGTTTTCTAGTTTTCTTTTTAATCAGGCACATAGGCAGGCTAAAGGATGAATGCTTGTTAGGTAATTTGGGTGGATTTCCAGTGGATAATAACCTCTTGGTGCTGAATTCTTCAAGTCTAGCAAGAGATAAGACTTCCTGACCATGCCCTGAAAGCTTCTGAACTTCTCAGTATTTCAGAGTTGGAGTTTCCTGTTTATGGATGACTTTTGTTGTTTTCACAATTGCTAGTGTCTCTAAAACACTATTTAAAGACTACAGTGAACATATGAAGGCTCCTGTGGTAACTGACATACATCCATGCAACTGAGAGCTAGGTGCTACAAACTTTAAAGAATTCTGCCAAGGAGCTATTCAGCGGGGTATGTCACAGCTAGCACTTCCTCTCTAGCAGAAATAAAATACCTGAAGGCTCCTTATTAAATTACTTTTCTATGTAAAATCATATATCTTTACTATTTGGACAATGATAGTCTTTTTTTTTTTTTTTTTGGTCAAAACTTGAAATCTTTCAGATTCAAGAGAAAAAATTACAATCTTTTGAAAATTCAGGCATGAAGAATATGAATTAAGCTAATGTAATTTGCTTGATTCTGATTACCAATGATGGGTCTTTACAGCTTGACATTTTTGTCTACCACATGCATCCCAGCATTTTTCTAAGTGCCCCTGTGAACACAATCACGCTCCAAAACAGCACAGATGGCAGAAGTATTTCCATACATGTTTTGAAGTGGTCTTCTAAAGGAAGCAAATATTCTGCAGACACAAACAAACAAACAAAAAAAACAGTGATTGAAATATGGTTTACTTTTTAACACCTTTTAATATTAAAGTTATGCAAGTTTGATTAAAACAGAAATTTAAACCAAGAGTGAACTGCTCACTGAAAAACAGCTGTGTGTAGTCTGCTGCTGACTTTCCACAGCAGCATGCTGTTCCACAGTCCTTCAGCTCCCTCTGCTGCTTAATCAATTCACAGATTTTTCATATTTGCACAGAGTTTTTACTCTTTTTTTTTAACCTCTGTTTTGATGAGAAAAAAGGATGCAGATTAAAATTGCACCTGAAGCAATGAAATGATTGCTCAAATTGATAAACAGTGTGTGCAAAGTTCCATGTAATTATTGTCCCTCCTTTTCTCAGGGAATGACAAGAAGCCCATCAGACTGTCCTGATTGCTTTCTGGTGACTTGCTGTGCATATATTCTGCCATGATAATTTGACTTAGTATTACTGAAAAGTATCTGTTACTTAAACTGACTTTTTCTGGATATGCAATTTTATTTCATTGACATCATTGCATAGAATCAAAGAATCATTTAGTTTGGAAAGATCATTGAGTCTGACTGTTAACCTAACACTGCCAAGTCCACCACTAAACCTACACCTATGTGTCTTCTAAATAATTTCAGGGATGGTGACTCAACCATTGCCCTGGGCAGGCTGTTCCAATGCTTGACAACCCTTTCCATGAAGAAATATCTCTTAATATCCAATCTAAACCTTTACCGGCACAACTTGAGGTTGTTTCCTCTTGTCCTGTCACTTGTTGTTTGGGAAAAGAGATCAACCCCCACCTGGCTACAACCTGCTTTCAGGCAGTTGTAGAGAGAGATATGGTCTCCCCCAAGCCCCCTCTTCTTCAAGATAAAGAACCCCAATTTCTTCAACCGCTCCTTACATGACTTGTGCTCTAGATGCTTGCCAAACCAGCTCTGTTTCCCTTTTCTGAACACACTCCAGCACCTGAAGTGAGGGGTTCAAAACTGAACACAAGATTCAAGGTGTGACCTCACCTGTGCTGAGTACAGGGGGGCAATCACTGCCCTGGTCCTGCTGACCTCACTATTTCTGATACAGGCCAGAATGTGACTGGCCTTCTTGGCCACCTGGGCACACACTGGCTCATGTTCAGCTGCCATCGACCAACACCCCCCCAGGAGCAGCTTTCCAGACACTCTCCCCGCAGCCTGTAGTGCTGTACAGGGTTGTTGTGACCCAAGATCAGGACCCAAGGCTCTTTGCCTTGGTGAACCTCATATCATTGACCTCGACCCATCGACCCAGCCTGTCCAGATCCCTCTGCAGAGCCCTCCTGCCCTCCAGTAGATCAACACTCCCACCCAGCCTGGTGTCACCTGCACCTTGCTGAGGGTGCACTTGATGCCTTCAATCCAGATCATCAATAAAAATAGTACACAGGACTGGCCCCAATACTGAACCTTGGGGAACATCGCTAATGACCCACAGCCAGCTGGACATAGCACAATTCACAACAATTCTCTGGGTCCAGCCACTCAGCCAGTTTTTAACCCAATGAACAGTGCACCTATCCAAGGCAAGAGCAGCCAGTTTCTCCAGGAGAATGTTGTGAGAGACAGTGTCAAAAGCTTTACTGAAGTCCATGTAGACCGCATCCACTAGATCACCTTGTCACAGGAGATCAGATTGGTTAAGAAAGACCTGCCTTTCATAAACCATGCTGTCTGGGCCTGGTTGTCCTGTATGTGCCACCTGATGGCACTCAAGATTATCTGCTCCACGACCTTCTTCTCCCCAAAGGCCAGGCTGACAGGCCTCTAGTTGCCTTGATCCTTTCAAACCTACTGGGTGTCACATTTGCTAACCTCCAGCCAACTGTGACTTTCCCATTTGACTATGACTGCTGATAAATGATGGAAGGTAGTTCAATGAGCACTTCTGCCTGCTCCCTCAGTACCCATGGTTGGATTCCATACAGCCCCAGAGCCTTGTGTCTGTCTAAGTGGTGTAGCATTTTCCCCTGGATTATGAGGATTTCATTCTGCCCCCTGCCCCTGTCTCCCAGCTCAGGGGGCTGGGTACTCGGAGAACAACTGGTCTTACTGCTAAAGACTGAGTCAAAGAAGGCATTGAGTACCTCAGCCTTTTCCTCATTCTCTGTTCCTGTGTTTCCTCTCCCCTCCAACAAAGGATGGAGAGCCTCTGTGGCCCTTCGTTTGTCACAAAAGTATTTATTGAAACACTTCCATTGTCTTTTACACAGTAGCCAGATTAAGTTCTAATTGGGCTTTGGCCCTTCTAATTTTCTCGCTGCAAAACCTCATGACATCCTTGTAGTCCTCCTCAGNTGTGCAAAGTTCCATGTAATTATTGTCCCTCCTTTTCTCAGGGAATGACAAGAAGCCCATCAGACTGTCCTGATTGCTTTCTGGTGACTTGCTGTGCATATATTCTGCCATGATAATTTGACTTAGTATTACTGAAAAGTATCTGTTACTTAAACTGACTTTTTCTGGATATGCAATTTTATTTCATTGACATCATTGCATAGAATCAAAGAATCATTTAGTTTGGAAAGATCATTGAGTCTGACTGTTAACCTAACACTGCCAAGTCCACCACTAAACCTACACCTATGTGTCTTCTAAATAATTTCAGGGATGGTGACTCAACCATTGCCCTGGGCAGGCTGTTCCAATGCTTGACAACCCTTTCCATGAAGAAATATCTCTTAATATCCAATCTAAACCTTTACCGGCACAACTTGAGGTTGTTTCCTCTTGTCCTGTCACTTGTTGTTTGGGAAAAGAGATCAACCCCCACCTGGCTACAACCTGCTTTCAGGCAGTTGTAGAGAGAGATATGGTCTCCCCCAAGCCCCCTCTTCTTCAAGATAAAGAACCCCAATTTCTTCAACCGCTCCTTACATGACTTGTGCTCTAGATGCTTGCCAAACCAGCTCTGTTTCCCTTTTCTGAACACACTCCAGCACCTGAAGTGAGGGGTTCAAAACTGAACACAAGATTCAAGGTGTGACCTCACCTGTGCTGAGTACAGGGGGGCAATCACTGCCCTGGTCCTGCTGACCTCACTATTTCTGATACAGGCCAGAATGTGACTGGCCTTCTTGGCCACCTGGGCACACACTGGCTCATGTTCAGCTGCCATCGACCAACACCCCCCCAGGAGCAGCTTTCCAGACACTCTCCCCGCAGCCTGTAGTGCTGCACAGGGTTGTTGTGACCCAAGATCAGGACCCAAGGCTCTTTGCCTTGGTGAACCTCATATCATTGACCTCGACCCATCGACCCAGCCTGTCCAGATCCCTCTGCAGAGCCCTCCTGCCCTCCAGTAGATCAACACTCCCACCCAGCCTGGTGTCACCTGCACCTTGCTGAGGGTGCACTTGATGCCTTCAATCCAGATCATCAATAAAAATAGTACACAGGACTGGCCCCAATACTGAACCTTGGGGAACATCGCTAATGACCCACAGCCAGCTGGACATAGCACAATTCACAACAATTCTCTGGGTCCAGCCACTCAGCCAGTTTTTAACCCAATGAACAGTGCACCTATCCAAGCAAGAGCAGCCAGTTTCTCCAGGAGAATGTTGTGAGAGACAGTGTCAAAAGCTTTACTGAAGTCCATGTAGACCGCATCCACTAGATCACCTTGTCACAGGAGATCAGATTGGTTAAGAAAGACCTGCCTTTCATAAACCATGCTGTCTGGGCCTGGTTGTCCTGTATGTGCCACCTGATGGCACTCAAGATTATCTGCTCCACGACCTTCTTCTCCCCAAAGGCCAGGCTGACAGGCCTCTAGTTGCCTTGATCCTTTCAAACCTACTGGGTGTCACATTTGCTAACCTCCAGCCAACTGTGACTTTCCCATTTGACTATGACTGCTGATAAATGATGGAAGGTAGTTCAATGAGCACTTCTGCCTGCTCCCTCAGTACCCATGGTTGGATTCCATACAGCCCCAGAGCCTTGTGTCTGTCTAAGTGGTGTAGCATTTTCCCCTGGATTATGAGGATTTCATTCTGCCCCCTGCCCCTGTCTCCCAGCTCAGGGGGCTGGGTACTCGGAGAACAACTGGTCTTACTGCTAAAGACTGAGTCAAAGAAGGCATTGAGTACCTCAGCCTTTTCCTCATTCTCTGTTCCTGTGTTTCCTCTCCCCTCCAACAAAGGATGGAGAGCCTCTGTGGCCCTTCGTTTGTCACAAAAGTATTTATTGAAACACTTCCATTTTCTTTTACACAGTAGCCAGATTAAGTTCTAATTGGGCTTTGGCCCTTCTAATTTTCTCGCTGCAAAACCTCATGACATCCTTGTAGTCCTCCTCAGCTGCCCGGCCCTTCTTCCAACTATCCTTTTTTCCCTCAGTTCCAGCCAAAGCTGTCTGTTCAGCCAGGCTGGCCTGCTCCAGCACCTTGAAGATTTCCTTCTTGAAGAACATCCAGCCTTCCTGGACCCCTTTGCCCTTCAGGACTGCTGCCCAAGGTACCCTACCAGCCAAGCTCCTAAACAGGACAAAGTCTGCCCTCTGGAAGTCCAAGCTACCAGTTCTGCTGAGTCCCTTTACTTCTCTAAGAATTGCAAAATCAAACGTTTTGTGATTACTGTGCCCAACATGGTCTCCAACTATTTCATACTGATATACATGTGTATGTAAATAATTACATCTTTATATAGCTCAATGTCCTCTTTACTACCAGTATATCTTGCAGATATCTCTGGAATACTTTCTTTCCAAGATTTTCATCATGTTCACCTATCAAAAATGCTAAAGAAAAAAAAGAAGCAGCTTGTATGCTTGCATTTTCTAGTTTTTATTGCTGCGTTTTACATTTCTAAGTAGACTTGATAAAGCTTATCCCAGATAGAAGAAAAACATATATATTCAAACTATGTATTGGCTAAAATAAAATATAAATGCAAACACACACACATCCATTAAAGTAGAACTTTGTTTAATAAGGTGTAATGAAGGGATTATCTGCCAGAATACGTGTCAGAAGTATAAAAAACCCAGCATCATACATCATACTGACTGAAATGGTGACTTGAAGAGCAGTAAAGGTTAAGGGAATATTAACACACACCATTGTGCTGTTTTCAAGGCATCTCTGATCCTCAGGAGATTTTGGAAACTTGAGGTCTATACAGACTACATGAAATATGGGAAGCTTAGAATTCAGTATGTAATTTTCTCCATAGGTATCTAGGTTATTATGCCCCTTTTTCTTCTGTTCAGATATTCAGATGTGAGATTATGTCAGTCACTGATGAATTACTCCAGGAAAATAAGATTATGAAATCTCCACTTGAAATTGTGTAACTACTGAAAGCACAGGTTTGAGGAATCTTAATCAAGTCTGAACTTCCTCCAGTACAACTGGGATGACTTTCTGAGGGATCTACATTAATGCTTAGCCCCAGAAGTAATGGTTCCTGTAGGTATGAATTATGCTACACCTGGAAATAAATGCAACCCATGCATAGTCCAACACAAACAGAACTCAGGCAACTCAAGCTTGATCAGCTCCCCCAGGCACTTTTTGTGCGTGTTGCTTTGTCCTTTCTGAGGACTGTGCTTAGGTTTGAATCTTCACGTGTTTGCTGCTGATCAGGAAAAGGCAACACACTATTGTCATCTTCAGGCATCTTGTTCCTGAGTGACACCTTAGAAGCAGGACCACTGGGCTGGAGACTTATCAAGTGACTGAACACTTCCCAGGAGGAAATTACAGAATGATGGTCAGATCTAAAAGGTTGTAGGCACATGTAATAAACCGGTGGATTGCAGGAGCCCAAAGCTGCAGTCAAACAAGGGCCCAATTAAAGGCTGCCAAATTCCGGAGGTACTTGGGAGTACCTCCCCCTTTCAGCTGTAGCACGTCAGGCACTCAAAATTTGTACATGTGCTGACATTTCCCTACCTGAGCAGTTCAGTGCCTCACTCCTGCTCAAGTCTCACCACAGCCAAATCTCAGATACGTATTGCCTGAAAAAGCTTCATATACTGACAGTCCTGTTGCCACAAAATATATCAGGACATAGAACAGAAGGCAACACTGATCATCATATCCAGTCCTCCATTACCAGAGACAATCAGGACACGAGCAGCAATTCAGGGCATTAAAGGACTCAAGTCACAAAAGCTTTCCCACCACTAACAAATGTTAGACCACCCAAGAATTTCAGGAGGTGCTCAAAAACATATGTGGCAGTTATGAAATTTTAGGTTTAGCCATAGTTAAATAGTAAATCTAGACCATGGAGCTGTAATTCAGGTGCCTATCTTTTAAAACAGAGTGATGAAGATCATCAAGTTCATGACTGTGTATCAAAGAAGGTGAAAATGTAAAGATTTTATGAAAAGATTTATTCGGTGACAACAAAACTTTCAGAAACCAAGCCCTAGTCAGTCAGACCAATCAAAACTAAATGCACATTGAAATATGAAGATCATTATTTGACAAGTTATTTGGCATACTAGATTATCTTTCTGGAATAACAGGTGAGGAAATACAGTTTTTGGTCTGCTTCATTTACCCCATTTACTCCCACAGAAGTTGGCTCATGAAAAAAGTCTAAAAAATTAATTGATACACTTGATAGATTTGCCCTTTCCACCAGCACTGTGGGCATAGACTATAATTCCAGATGTTACAGGACAGTCAGGTATTAATGTAATTTCTCAAGTGGTTTTCCCCCTCCCCCCCCTTACAAATTAGCATTATAACGATCTCTGTTCTGAAAGTCTCTGTAAGCACGTTTTGCATCCGCTTTGCTGTGTGGGATTCTTCCAAAAGGTTCCAGATCATTGAAGCAGGCATCAAAAACTTCATCCACAGCTTTTTCTGCCGTTTCTTTGCTAACTTTTCGAACAGCCAGAATCGAACGAATTGCTCTGTCTCGTACACAAGTCTAAAGTGAAAAATAAATAAAGAAAAATCTGTCATTATTAGCGTAATTTTTTTCCAGATTTTGTCAAGTATTAACTCTTACTTTATAGACAATAATTTTGTATGAAAGAAGAGTCAAACAGTACCTGTAATAAGTATTAAAGTACATTTTAGTTTCATCCTGTGTAAACTATGTGCTTTAGTTTTCCATGTACACATAAACCATGAGACAATTAAAAGATATTCCTTAGAACAGGAATTAAACTACAATTTGGCATTTGTTGTAGGTATTAAGTATTTGTAAAACTCGGCCTGGACACAAGAAAAAATATGTCAGAAACAAAAACACAAATACCAGTTAGGTTCTTTACAAACTGAAATGCTGTAAAACTAAGGAATGACTTCTTTATTGGCCTTCATTTTGATACCCCTCTTTATGGCAACTTTTTCTTACACAGTTTGTTTACCAAAAGACAAAAAAAAAAAGTAAACAACATCTATAAGCTAACTGCCACTCTAACATGAGCAACTACTGGGGTCTCAATCTGCAGACTTCATTACTATTAACAAAAATTAATTCCTACAAGGCTTAACACACATGGCTACTTAGAGATGTCCTTATTTTGCTTCCTTCAAACACTTTTTAAAAGAGTGTCACCAACTTATAGCGGATAAGGTATTTCCACTACATTTCCCGCAAGCCCTGCTTTTTGTTTGGTTTTATTAGCCATCCACTGTCAGTGGTAATGCTTTAAAACACGACTAAGTATTCAGGAATTTCACTCAAATAAAAATAACAAGGTGGGGAAAATACCCTAACACAAATCGTTAAGGGTTTGTTAAGAGAAAACAGCAAGTCCATGGCATCTATTTCTTTCTAGAAAGTTTTCAGCTATTAAAGTGCAGAAGGCTGAGACCAAGTAGGTAAAGATGGCTCATAATAAATTATTAGATTTTAACATCCACAGTCTTTACCTGATGGTGCCCTTTCAATCCAAATTTAAACCTGGCTATTTCATTCATCAATGTACAGTCTCCACTGAGATTAGCAGCTCGAATCTATTGAGAAAAATAAAAAGTCACAAGATCAGAGAAACACATGAAAATACAAAGTCAAGAAAGTTGTAACAAATGCTTTTCTTCAGTACATTTCTGGTGACTGCTGGTGGAGAATATTCCCTAGGTCTTAAGGACCTGTTAGTACCACACTCTTTACATCCATCTCAGCCTCGGTGAACAGCTAAGTTTTAGTACAACAACATTCAAGTTTCTCCAGGAACTATATCTCACAAATACCTAAAGCTTAAATAAATGAGCAGTAGAGGTTACGTGTATGTGTGTATGTATATATATGAACTGCTAGAACACGGAAAGTAACATTCTCCCCAGTCTATATCAGAATCTGTCAGAAGAGTCAGGAAAAAAGGCAGATATCTTTCAAAGACTACAGCTGCAATACCCAGAAGAGCAGTAACCCATCTGTTTTGCAAAAAGCTGTATCTAAATTAGCATGTATGTTTTAGCTTGAACTGTCTTGTAATTAATAAAATGACCACAGTAGAAGCATTTTAACTTACCTCTGAACATGCTAAGTGTTTGACATTTTTAAACCAGTCAACATGTGCACGGCAATGATCAAACGCATGAACCAGTTCATGTGTGACCACCCGGTTCATATGGGATTGTTGGCGAATGTTGTTCTGACAGAGAACAATCTGCAAAAGAAGAGATATAGGTAGTCTTTGCAGCCAGTTTCAACACCTCCCTTACTTCTCAGAGACACAGCACACACCACCAACAGCACTTAAGAGTCTTTAGATTGGTGTTTTTCGACATTAACAGCCTTATCATTCTGAAGTGTATTAGTTCCAATAGCAGGGAACATCTTTCATTTATAGAACTTTCATGATTAACTCAGGTATCAGTGTTGGTAGATTTAACCCTAGCAACAAAACACTAAAAAAATTGAAGCCCTTTGAAAGGGTACTATGTCACACACCTACCTGAGATGTGGCAGCATCAAAACCTCCACTGACACAGCCATCACAGTTTTCACAAGAAAAGTGCCGGTCATTGAAGACAGTGCTGAAAGGCCCAAAGAAACAAAATTACAGAAAAGAATTTGAAAAACTTCAGGCACTATTTATCACAGTGATGTTACTACACAGAACAAGACAAATTAGTTTACATACCAACCAGATTGCTTCAGAGCCTCAAGGAGAAGTCGAGCATATGGATCTAGAAAAACATTGCTGCAATCAATTTCTCTAGACAAAAGTTTTGAAAATCATCTATAAACAAAATATAAAGACAGTCAAGGAAAAAAGCAAACAAGAAAAGCACTATACATGCAAATTCATACTTTGCAGTATTTAATCCTAATGCAATGCAACTGGCATCTGTTAGAGCTCAGACTATGTGATACAGAATCACAGGATGGTTTGAGTTGGAAGGGACTTTAGAGATAACCTAGTCCCAATCCCCCCGCTTTGGGCAAGGACACGTTCCACTAGACCAGGTTCCTCAGAGTCTCATCTAACCTGGCCTTGGAACACTTCCAGGGAGAGGGCAACCACAACTTCTTTGGGCAACTGTCCCAGTGCCTCACCACCTTCACAGCAAAAAATTTCTTCTGTATATCTAACCTAAATTTGCCCTGTTTCATTTGCCCTGGACAATGCTGAAGCCATTGTCATATCACTACCATTCCTGATGTGGAGTCCCCCTCCAGCTTCCCCGTAGGCCCCTTTCAGATATCAGAAGGTCACTATGAGGTTTCCATGCAGCCTTCTCTCCTCCAGGCTGAACAGCCACCACTTTCTCAGCCTGTCTTCACAGGGGAGGTGCTCCAGCCCCCTTACCAACTTGGTGGCCTTGCTCTGAACTCACTCCAACAGTTCCATGTTCTTATCTTGGGGNCCGGGGCGCGGGGCCGTCCTGGCGCGGGGCCGCGCTGCACCCTGGGAGCGGGCTCGGCAGCGCGGACGGCCGCGGCGGGAGGAGCCGCGACCCGGCGCAGGTGAGGCCGCGGCGGGACGGGACGGGGCAGAACGAGCCGGGGGTGCGNCACCTCCTTCAACCTGATGGCCACGGTCTTTTTGACACAGCCCAGGACATAGAGTCAAAACTGTTCAGGAATCAAATCGCTCCTGACATTATTTTATTACTAACAGACAAAAATAGAGCGACCTATAGTGCCCACTGTTTGCCGTTAACACAGTCCACTTCAAACAGTGAAAAGGGCACGAATGCACAGAAATTGACAAATCATCTTAATTTCTCAGGAAAAAGATAAGCAGAGAAGAACCTTCTTATGAGAAAAAAACAAACCCTCTCAAGCACTTTCGAAATCGTACTGTGTCTTAACCAAAATCAGCGTGTTCCTAAAGCAGTGGCCGCACCCCGCCACCTGCTCGGCCCCAGCCCGGCCGCCGCGGGGGTGTCGCGGCAGGACCCGCGGCACAAGGTCACCGCCGCAAGCGGCCACGGCCGGCCCGGGCTCCGCCTCAGCACCTCCGCTGCGCCGGGGCCGGGCCCGCGGGGGGACGGGGAAGCGCCTACTCGTTTCCAGGGTCAGCCTCAGCATCAGCTGGCACTTGTTGTGGAAGGTGAAGAGGCTGCGGACCAGGAAGCTCTGCGGCTTCTTATTCCGGTCCGGGAAAAGCCGGTAGCCGAAATCATCCTCCTCCTCCGCCCCTTTCTTCTCTGCCGCCGGCGGCGAGTCAGCCTCCCGTTCCTCCATGTCCGGCCCTGCCGTCCCGCGCCTGCCGGGGGCACACGGGGCCAGGGGCCGGGATCGCGGCCGCGCCAATCGCGGGCTCCGCTCNCGATCCCCGTGGCGGTGCCGTCCCGCAGTCGCATCTCCATCCCTTGCGGTCCACGGGCGGCTTGGCGAGACGAGGGGGAGCTCACCCTGATGGAGTCAAGGCCTTGCTTGCAACTTGCGGGCGGTGCAGAGGCCGGTGTCGAGGCTCAGAGGGGCTGCTCTGCCTTGGGGCCTCCTGCGGCACGGCCTCGGGACCCGCTCCAGGGCGGGTCCGTGCTGCCGGCCAGGCCGCCGGGGTGGTGCGGCCGCTGCAAGGGAATCGCTGGAACCAGCAGCCCTCGGGTGTTGGGAGGGCCCAGCGTTGAGATTCGAATGAAAGTGCTCTGAAGGGTGTAAGAGCTGTGCCGCAAAGAGGCTGCTGGCGGTGCGTGGATTACGGTCGTTGCTAAGTTTTGTGCGGCTAGTGGGTAACGGAGCAGGCTGACTTTGTACGCTTGAGCAAGGTGCTTTCGAATGGCACAGAACAAACAGCCAGATTTCATGTTAGATTTTCGCATTCATGAGAATACTGTTTTAGTCAGTGTCAGGAAAAAGAAAAGTTCAGCAGATCACAAGGTATTTTCTTGCGTCTTTTTAAGTATCTTGTTCTGGCTACCTAGAAGTGCTAGGCTGGATGGAGTATTTGATGTATCTATGCCCAGGTTGCACGAAATTAACAGATTAACTATTACAGAGGTAGTTCGGTATGGGACAACAGTTGAAGGCGAAAAAAAATATAGGAAGCTCCTTAATTGGAAATTTGATGAAAGCTATGTATTTTTCGCTTCACTGAAATTTTCCTGCTGCTTTCTTTCAGATAGACCTAGTATGTTGCTCAGGGTAAGCATGTCACCACGTATGTATGAACTATGATTAACTCAGGTAGCTGCAGCAAGGTACCTGCTCAGCTGCTTGGTCTTGAGTGTGTAAAAACATTTCTGCTTTGGTAGCATTAGTTCAGTAGTAATGATGCAGTGTGTTTTTCCATCTCTTTGAGACCCTTGTCTGTAATATGGATAGCACATTGCACCACGGAAATCAGTAACTGTTTGGCTGATAAATTTTTATATTACTGTGCTGCTAGGTTATTGCCTTATCAGGTGTGGAAAATTATGTTAAACATGTTAAATAATCTAGACCTTTTTTCTCCTTAAAAACGTTATATGTAGTGTCTCTACATTAGTAGCATATTTATACTTCCATGAGGCTTGTAACAGATCCTGAAGCTTGCCATCAAGAGGTTATAGTTAGCAACCATTCATAATTCTCTCTCTCTAAGTTTGTGTTTAGCTCATCATGAGTTACTTAATCATGATTGTTTTCAAAACGTGTTTGCTTCATCCTTTCAGATTTTTATGCTATAAACTGTACAAAGGTGGGGGGGAGCTCTGAATTGTAATTTTGAAGTAGCTAGCTTCCTTTACTACATACTACCAACTTCTTTTTAGAAGGCTTTTTTCCTTGAATTTTGGCAGATTACAATGAGCACACCAAGTAAAGCAATAGAACTGCAGCTGCAAGTGAAGCAAAATGCTGAAGAGCTGCAGGATTTTATGAGAGAATTGGAGAGCTGGGAAAAAGATATTAAAGAAGTGGATTCTGAACTCAGGAAACAGAGTGGGGTCCCAGAAGAGGTAAAAAACACGAGACCGGTGTCAACACAACTATTCATACTGTGATAGTTTTCAGAATAATAATGTTTTGCTTTAGCAAAATTACATTTGTGGACTTAAAATATCTGAAGAGAAGGCAGAAAATAGTCCATGACGTGTCCTTCATCTGAAGTAAACTAGAGATTGCTCTGTAAACTGCACCGCCAACAGAAGTGTGGGGTAGTATCCTCTGGAGATGATGAGACCAGTAAATTTTTTGTCGGTTCTGGGTAGATCTATGAGAATATTTCTGTTTGCAGCATCAGTATTGCTGATTTTCTGCTGATATTTAGAATATTGAAGTTATTCTTCAGTGATACTCTGAAGGGAGTTGTCTTCTAAAACTCAGCTTCATATCATACATGTAATATTTGCTTTTATGTGTTGAAAGATTTATGCTTATTCTTTATGGTTTTGTAGAGTTCATGAGAACAGCTTCCTGATAGATGGATACTCAGTATAGATACAGGTACTGTTGATTCTTCAGTGCAAGTGATTTTCACACATCTGTTTTATAATAAATTACTTAATTCCATTTAGAATTTGCCACCAATTCGAAACAAAGCTTTTAAGAAAAAGAAGAAAAGCAAAAATAAAGTCCCTTCAAAGATAACCTCTGAGGAAAACAAGAAAAACAAGATCAAGTCTTACGATTATGAAGCATGGGGAAAACTTGATGTGGTGAGTTTTGCTTTGTTACCTGAACTTGATTCTGTGTTAAATAAGATTTTGTTGCAGTGCTGAGAGTTCAGTCCACCAGTCAGTATCTTACTGTGCTGGGTAGTGGACAAACACAGGGTACGTTTCTGCCAAAAAGGTTACGTGTTTCATATTTGGAATATTGATAAATACTTGTTTCTTTATTGACTGTCCTTTCATGCAGCAGATTGAATTGAGTTTAAAGGGAAAAAACCCTGGTTTAACAATAGGCCTATTAAAAGGTCATAATTATAGTAGAATATGACACTAAACACAACTGTGAGTATTGCAGGACACATAAATAATTCTCCTAAAATCTTACTTGTATTGTTTTGCATTGTTAAATTATAATGAAGACAACAGATGGGTTTTTTTTTTTCTGATTCCAGGATAAGATACTTGAAGAACTTGATAAAGAAGATAGTACTCATGATTCTGTATCTCCAGAATCAGACTCTGAAGAAGATGGAATTCGTATAGATGCAGAAAAGGCTCTTGCAGAGAAGGAAAAGGTTATAGCATTACAGATGTTTATTATTGGTAAAGTAGCAGTTTAGGGATAGGAGCATTTGCAATTTTCTTTTAAAAGAGCATACACTGAGACTACACATCTGGTAAAAGAATTGCCTATTTGGAAGTCTTTCTTTCTGTTTTTCTGCCCATTATTCCAAAATAGAAAATTCTCACTGCAGTTCTATTCCTACTCATTGTCAGTAGGAGCAAGCTTGCCAGATTCTAATTAATGTATGCTTATGATTATAAATGTATTGATGATTTTTTGCTTTGGTGCAGAGCAAATTGTTTTTTATCTGAATCTGAATGCCCCAAACTAAATCCACAAGAATTTAAAAATAGTTCCTTTATGAGGCCATTACATTTGGGAATGATGGGTGAACTTCTTTGCTTTACTGATGGCAAGTTCATACCGGTTCAGTTTTGCTGAATAAGGTAGGATATAGAGAGATCTCAGGCTTCCTTGCCATGAGAAAGAGGCTAAGTTGTGTAGCAGCTTCTCTGTTTCTGAAAAATTTCTTTGTTTGTAAGCAATCACCTAACCCACCTGTCAGTCAATACTTGACTTCAGTAGTTTTAGCTCTGGTTTGGGTTTTTGTGGGGTTATTTGTTTGTTTTATATTGTATGCATGAGTGATATTTGTTTTCTCTCCCTGCTGCTGTGGAGATTCCTTGACTTATATTCTGTAGTCTGCACTGAGAAATTGACACATCTTTGGCCATTATTATCTTGGCTGCAGTGAAGTCGTTGAGGGTGCATGAGATAAAAGTTGTGTCCCAGAGGAGGTGGAAATGAGAATATTGACTCGGAAAGCAAAGATGCCAAATCTAGTTAATAAAAACTTTAAAAAAACCATTCAGTAATTTAAGCAGCGATGTATGTGCCTTTTTACAGGTTTCTGGAAATGACCTACAGATACTGAAAATTAGTATTTTATTGACCCATGTTATAGAATGTATCATAAGAATTATTTAATATGGGACCCTTAGAATATATTAGTTAGAAAGCATATTTCATGGTAAAGCCATACTTAATGAGAAATGTTAAACAAAAATATTTGAGCATTCTAAAATACAAACTTTGATTTTTTAGGGTTTTTAATTAGCAATATGTCTGCCAATGTACAGTAACTTGCTGAAAAGGCTTTTTTCTATTTGCAGGGTAATAACTACTTTAAACAAGGAAATTTTGATGAAGCTATAAAATGCTATACTAGAGGGATGCACTCTGATCCATACAATCCAGTATTGCCCACAAACAGAGCATCAGCTTTTTATAGAATGAAAAAGTAAGACTTGCATTGTTAAATGTGTAATATTTTCTTTCTTGAAATGCTACCTTCAGATTTTTGGTCTAGTTTTAATTCTTGGTTTATACATTATGCTCTGTTGCAGTCTTTGTAAGGCTGTTGTTGCAACCTGCCTTCCAGTTACAAAGTAAAATAGGAATCACCAGGAGAAGTAATCTGGTAGTCTCCCTCATCAATTTTTCCTCTGCTTGCACACTAGAAGCTTGCCATCTTCTGTGTTACAGTGTGTAAGACTTGAAGAAAAAAGAGGAAGAGAAAGTGAAATTGCCTTTCAGATTCAGTGAGCTCTATTTCTAAGTCTTTGATTTGTGTTGGGTGAAGAAAGGATACAGGGGAGTTGGTTATTCTTTCTGTGGCAGTAGAGATTCTTGACCACTGTTTTCCTTTCTTGTTTTAATGTATTCTGGATCAAGAAATGTGTAAATACATGGTTTGTGCCCCTTCTGAAGCATGTAAGATTTCCATGTTATCAAGAACCTGGAGAGGCTCAGAGTAAGATAAACTGCTGAAGTTTTGGGGTTTGTTATCTAGATGTGTCCGAACTACTAATTTATTTTTTTAATAGGTTTTCTGTTGCAGAATCTGACTGCAATTTAGCACTCGCTTTAGATAAAAATTACATAAAGGCTTATGCAAGAAGAGGGGCCGCTCGCTTTGCTTTGAAAAATTTTCAAGGTGCTAAAGAAGGTGGGTCTTTTTAAAATTGTTTTCTTAAAATACATAGAAACTTATGAGATCTGCTTCTTCGGTGTAGGAATTTAATTTTCATTTCCTATAGACAAAGAAATGAAATACCATGTTGCATATTCTTCTGTCAAGGCAAAATTCAAGTAGCAAGTCCAAATGATAGCTGTAAATGTTAGTTCTAGAATAATTCAGCTTTAACTGTTTTAGAATGATGTATTCCTTGAAATACTTCAGGCTTCTTGGGTAACTACAAAAAAGGGCTATCTCAGAAGAATGCTCTGCTTACTGGTTTGTGCTTCCTACCTGAAACATATTTTTCTGGTCTTCTGATAGATTATGAAAAAGTTTTGGAGCTGGATGCGAACAACTTTGAAGCAAAAAACGAACTGAAGAAAATTGATCAGGTAGTAAGATTTGTAGGCCCCATCATAAATTAATGCACTCTGTTCAGTTTATATCTGTGTCAATTTTTATTTGTAACAAAAACTGATTCGACAAATTCTCCGATGCTTTTTCTGGCATCTGAAGTTCACTGAGGTCAAAATCTTTAATGGAGTTTCTTTTGGAGAAACTCACACATATGCAAACATCAATATAATAGTGGATCGGCAGACTAAGACTGCATGTGTGCACTATCTGGGATTTTTTTGGGTTTTTTGTTGTTGGTTGGTTGGGTTTTTGGGGAGTTGGCTGGTTGGTTTATTTTTCAGTTTTCTCCCATTTTCTACCCCCTGTGTTAATGCTTTTTTCAGTCATGCTTAGTATTTTGGTATGAGGAAGCACAGCACATGAGAGAACCCCTGTATTCTCTTGGCCATAAAACTACACTGCTAGACTGCTTGTAGTCCCATCGATTGCTGTGGTCAACCAAACCAGAAGGCTGTTGTAAGAAGAGAACAAAATACTCCAGTATAGGTCAGATCCCTTTCATGACAGGGAGAGAAATGTTGATTGTGGTGACCTTAGTAAATACAAGCTCACCTGTCACTACTGTATGAATGTACTTCCACCTTACAAAACTATATTTTTGAAGGTGCTTGAAAAATTTATTTTCAGAGTGGAGACACAAAGTCTCCAGTAATTGAAGAAATAAATGATATCTGAATTGGACTGTATACAAACAGGTTCCATGAGTCATTTCACACTGTGCTTCAGAAGTTACATACTTTTTATTTACCAAGCATTAATCTGAATTGTAGTCCCTCATAGAAATACATTTTCAAGAAACAATTTAAAATTGTTTTTAAATTGTCTCTCCAATTTGCATTCAATTTACAACACAGGCACTTCTGTAAAAAAGCTTGGCAGATTTTCTTGCCTTAAAAGTTTAGAAATTATTGTCATTTACGTCCTGATTTTGTTTAAGTGGGGAAATACTTACTGAGGGGAAAAAGTTACATCTTCACAGGCTCTGTCATCAAAAGAAAGTTCAGAACAGAAAGAGTTTGAGGATGCAGTCAGAACGGGATTAACAGATGAAGAGAAGCAGCGAATTGAGGACCAGCAGCTCAAGCAGAAGGCAATTGCAGAAAAAGATCTGGTAAGTCACAGGGTCTGGTGAAACAGGAGAAGCCTAGCAAAGAAAAGGGTTGTGTTGTGCTGTTAGTTATGCGAATGTATAAATTAAAGCTGATACTGCCTTGAACTTCATTAATGCAATGTCTTTGATGTTACCTTAATTGTTTCCCATTTTGGGCATTAGGAAGGTGAGTGGGACAGTGAGTTCTGTTTGGATTCATCTGGAGGAATAATTATAAATTATTTACAGCCCAAGTTGTATGTGCTAAATTTCAAATACATAGTAAGACAAGTAGAACTTAAACTGTATTTAACAAAGATCCCATTTCTCCATTATTGTAAGCATCTTAGTGCTCGCTTGTCTGAGTGGAGTTGTGGACTATTTCTTATTTTGAAACTTCTGATTATGTGATGAATAGTAGTATAAAAAGGACTTTGGGGTGCAGGCAACAATGACAATAAAAAAGTATTTCTGGATACATAGCCTTGACTCACAGTTGGTTTATTGATTGCTCCCTCTCACCACTCTTTAAATAAATAAATAACATTACCAACTAAACCAAAATTTTTGTGTTCATTTACCTGGCTATGTAAGTTCTGACTTGTTATCATTTTTCGGGTTTGCTGTACTGGTTATGAGAGGTAATTAGTCAGATAATGAAAATATGCATTAAGGAACAAGAGTTTGAATAGGTCAGAAGTTTCAGTCTAATGCAGTACTTCATTAGCAGCAGAGCTGACTCACTGCAGGCTTGTTCCTGACAACACGGATCCTGTCAAATCTAAACTATGGCCTTTCTTTTATTTATCAGTCAGTAGAGTAGTAGCAAAGAACATGTGCCGCTTCAGATTAGTACTGAGGAGCAAAAGGTAATTTTAGTCCCCAGATACAAACAAAAAAAATGATGTAACTTTTTTGTATGGAGTATTAATTAAAAAACAGCAACAATATCTGGACTCAAGTATATTTGAGGATAAGTTTTATGGAGCAGGATAAAGATGAAATTGTGCAGTGCAAAAAATCATCTTGAAAGGGGAATTGTAAAGGTTCAGCATGTGTTTAAATTCAGGAGGTACAGGGTAGGTTATCCTGCACATCAAGCGTGAAGTTAAGTAACAAGTTGTAGACTTACAGGTCTGCATTTGAACTATACGTATAGCAAAGGTTTTTTTTATCCTTGAAGTATTAGAAAGTATTAAGATACTTCTTGTGTTCTGCCTCCAAACTTAGATAGGAAGAAATATGCTGTAACTGTCTGCCCTGATGTGCGTGTTCTGTGCGATTCATCTTCATAATGTTGTGACCCTTTCTGCTAAAAAGGATAAGAAAAAGTTCGTTGCACTAAATTTTCTCAATGCTGTTTTTTTTTCTGACCTAAATATTCCAGGGTAACGGTTATTTCAAAGAAGGCAAGTACGAGGCTGCAATAGAATGTTACACCCGTGGTATCGCAGCAGATGGCACCAATGCACTACTGCCAGCTAACAGAGCTATGGCCTACCTAAAGATTGAGAAGTAAGTGGAATTGCATATGCTGTATTGTTTGCTTGTTGTAAATCAGGAGGAATAATGATGCAGTAGATTTTCACTCACGTTGAGTTTTTGTCGCTCCTCGTAATTTTTGTTAGAATTCAGCACAGAATAAATTTATGTTGAAAGCAGTAAAGGGGAGGGAACAAACCTGTATGTGTGATCTTGAAATGCAGCTTGTAAGAAACAAGTTCTGAGAGAATAAAATAGCACCAGTATGAAATAATGGTTTCTGAAGTTGGATTTTTGTTCTTTTGCGTGCAAAATTCAGGTACTCCTTTCTGAAAGGAACTGCCCAGAGCTTTGTCTTTAACTCTGAAACCCAGTTAGCTACTAAATGTTGCACTGTAAAAAGAAGTGGATTATAACTTCTGACTTTAGAGAGAATGAATATAAGCTTTTTCTGGGAATTGTTACCTTTTGAAATCTTTTTTTAACTTCACTGATGGAGGCACGTATGTGTTGCTTGTTTATTCTTAATTAGGTTTTACCCAAATAATCCAGAAACTGAAGGGAAATTAATGCTTTCTGTCAAATTAGATATGTTCCATATGGCCATTCTTTAGGTGTGAGCTTCTTTTGACTCTGTGATGTTGTGGTATTTTAAAACTTGTAAGCTGGTACCATGAGAAGGAGAGAGCAGAGGCTTGTGTTGGTCATCCGTTTTAACATGACATGGCTGAGTACCTGTAGAGACAGTACCTTGATCTGAAATTAGGGTAAGATAGGTTGCATGGATAGTATTCCTGGCACAACGCTTGCAATTTAAAGGACATCATAATGCAAATAATCTTCTGTGAGATTCAGTGAAAGTGATACTTTAATTGAATGACCAAGCAAAAAAATTGATTCTCTATGATTAATCTTGTACCATGGGTATTTACATTTTAAAGAGGAGCAAACATAAAATGCCCGTTGGTATTCTTACAAATTGCTAGCAGTGATGAGAACTGCAAATAAAAATTAATTTCCATAAATTTAATGATTGTTTGAAAGTGGAGAAGAGGAGTGAATGGAAATACTTTAACAAGCATATAGTGGAATAGTCATCTAATGTAACAGTATAAATGGGATGAGGAAATTTAATCGTAAAATGAAGCAGATTACATTAATGCAAGGATATACTGAATTCTCATTCTGAAATAGTTAAGGACAAGTCACAGAATTCCAAATTCCAAATTTATTCTCATGCCTGCCTGCTTCTCCTTTCTTGTGCATTTTCTTTGTTTGTAATGATATTTCTGGTTTTCAGAAGTACAAAGCCATGGTACTGACTTTGTTGAATTTTTAAAGTGGACTCTGCTCTGACAAGTTTTAAGTGGGTTTTATTTTACAGAGGATGTGAATTTTTGTGATGGTAAAAAAAGTCAGCACTTTGTTATGAGATACCAAAATATATGGCTGAAATTTCGAAGTGCCAAAAAATTATGTTTTATCGGAGTTTATTTCACATTTTCGCTCTGTGATTTGTTTATTTATGTAGGTTATGAAGATATTCCTTCATATTTTAATTGGTTTGGATAGCTCTGTCTTTTTTCAGTTGAAACTGCCTCTTGAAACTGATTATTAATTTTGTACTACGCTTTTGCTGAGGTACAAAGAGGCAGAGGATGACTGCACACAAGCTCTGCTTTTAGATGCTTCCTATTCTAAAGCTTTTGCCAGAAGAGGAGCTGCCAGAGTTGCTCTTGGAAAGCTAAAGGAAGCTGTTCAAGGTATGGCTTTGAATTAGCCTAAATGTGATAGGCAAGACATCAGTATAAGGACATCCTGATCTTTTTCTTCTAACTTGAGATTATCGGTGCAAAAGTTAAAAATTAAAAGATTTCTGTTGGTTTTCACTGAATATATATAAAAACTCAGGTGTTGGTACCCACATAATGGGAAGACAGTTTTGTGTGAAATTACAGCTGTTGCTGTTTATGATAAGTGGTAAGAAATAGTTTGAAAAGTTTGTTTAAAAAGTAGGTCATAATATAGGTGTTAGGATGACTTATAAGTGGGCAGTGAGGTAGTTTGAGAGCTGGCTGAATAACAGATCCCAGAGGGTCTTAATTAATGACACAGGGTCTAGTTGGCAGCCTGACACTAGTGGTGTCCCCGAGGGTTCAGTACTGGGCCCGGTATTTTTTAACTTGTTCATTGATGACTTGGTGAAGGGGCAGATGCCTCCTCAGCAAGTTCACTGATGACACAAAACTGGAGGGAGTGGCCGATACCCCAGAGGGCCGTGAGCCTTCCAGAAGGACCTTGGCAAATTGGAGCGATGGACAGAAAAGAACCTTCTGAAATTCGAAAAGCAAATGCGTGGTCCTGCACCTTGGGAAGAATAACCCCATGCAGCAGCACAGGTTGGGGGCTGACCTGCTGGGAAGCAGCTCTGTGGATAAGGACCTGGGGGTCCTGGTGGACAACAAGCTGTCCATGAGCCAGCAGTGTGACCTCGTGGCCAAGGAGGCCAATGGAATTCTGGGGTGCATTAGGAAGAGCGTGGCCAGCAGGTTGAGGGAGGTGATCCTGCCCCTCCACTCAGCCCTGATGAGGGCACATCTGGAGTGCTGTGCCCAGTTCTGGGCTCCTCAGTGCAAGTGAGACATGGAGCTCCAGAGTGTGTCCCACGGAGGGTGACAAAGATTATTACAGGACTGGAGTGTCTCTCTTATGAGGAAAGGCTGAGAGAGCTGTGCCTGTTCAGTCTTGAGATGGCTGAGGNCCTGTTGAGCAGGAAGGTTGAGACCAGATGACTCACTGTGTTCCCTTCCAACCCTGCCCATTTTGTCACTTGCCTGCCTTTAATTATTTTTAGAGCTATGAAAGGAAAACAGAAGGTTTAGACATCTGCCACATGTACATTGTAACTTGAAATACCTGCAGTTTATGTGTTGTTTTTCACTTAGATTTTGAAGCTGTTCTGAAGCTGGAACCTGGAAATAAACAAGCAATAAACGAACTCACTAAAATAAGGAATGTATGTATACTTATTTGGGTATAGTGGGGTTTTGTTTCTTTGGGAGTTTTTTGTAAGGCTATAGTATTAGAAGGTTTTTATTCTTTATTACATTATTTTTCACATGTCTTGTATTGATTCATCGAACAACACCTGATCTTTTGGACAACTTGCCATTTTTTTCAGGAATTGTCTGAGAAAGAACAGCAGACTCAACAAAAATATCCTGCAGTATTGATAAAAGAAACGGAAATTAAAAATATAGTGAAACTGATTGATGATCCATCACAGATTAAATCAACAGTAAGTTGTTATGTGAATTGCTTTCTATAATGATGGGAAAAGTAGAGCTTAAAGGTAAAATCTACCTTCTGTATTTGTAGACTAACTCCTGATAGATAGCCTTGCCTGTGGAAAGCCAAAAATGTGTAAATTTACTCTTTTGATATTTTTCAAGAACGTAAACACACATGGAAGTGCTGAAGTTCTTAGCAGTGGGGGTTAAGCATTCAGCCTGCAGTACCACCCTCAGCAAACATGGTGTATGCACACATTTATGACGTGGAATAGGCAGGCAGCTCAACAACACTGTCTTGTGTCTGCAGGTAACATTGCAGTTGAGAGTAAATGGGAGAGACTTGAATCTCTGTGTTTGATTGAGAAGCTCTGGGTAAACTTGCCTTCATTTCTTCTGCTATTTACAGTTTTTACAGCAGCCATAGTGCTTATAAAACAGGTTGCCTACTTGTGTCATATGCTGCTGTCACGTAGGGCTGCTTCTTGAAGAGCTCTGAGCATACATTTTCATCTATGTAAACTCTAGGACAGCTGGTATTGGTTTTCATTAAGCAATATATTTGGACTGTGAATTATCAGTGGTTATAGTCAGATGAATGAGTTACGGATGAAAAAATGTAATACCAGGTTTCTTCATGTATTAGGCTTCCTCTTTTAGTGGATTTATATATTCAGCAATGAGTTGTGTAAATACAAAGTCTATATACTTTGTATATGTATGCACTCATGCTATTTGAAAACCTTTGCTTACCTTCATCAATAATATAATTCAGATGGATAGTTTTAGTAGAAAATGTGTGATTATTTTGATTCTTTGGGAGGGAGAAGTATTATGTCCTCTCTATAACTAGATACAATATTTCTTTAATTTGTTGTGAAGTAGCTGAAATACTATAGACAATTATATTTATTAAGTATTCACTTTGGCTGCTAAATTAAATTAAAATGCTAGGTTGGTTGTATTCCTCTTGTTATTGTTAAGATAAAGTATAGATGAAACATCTGTGCTTTTAGTACTGCCATTTCCTAGAAGTCTAAATTGTTGAGTATGTTTAATCATGTGCATTTGCACCTGTATTTCTAGAGCAATATACGCTATGTTCATGTTCAGGAAATTAAGTTCTAAAGTAGGAAGTGCTGAGAGGTTTTTTTGTAAGACCTGTGAAGGTGGCACTAGGTGATGGTCAAAATAGTGGGGATCATGCAGAGATTAAACAAGCTGAAGCATTTTAGCATGTGATGGAATTAATTACCTTAAGATGTATGTAATTTGGTCAATCAGCAGGGTTGAGTTACCGATATCTATTACATCAAAATTTTGATTTTTTCAAAAGTTTTTAAATTTTAAAAATTTAAGCCAAAGCCTATGTTGCTGGATATTTTGCTGAATTACAGAGCTTGACCACGTAATGGGACAAAGTATATGGTAGATCTTGCCTATTCAACCTTAGTGGGAAAAAAGTATACATTTTTAGTTGGTACTGGGAAAACAGGTGGCGTATTGAGATCCTCTAGGGCAAGGATATACTGATTTATGAGGGTAAAGCAATAGAATTGCTTTTTCATATCAAGCTTCATGTAGAATTTTATGGTTTCCTGGTTTTGCCACTTACCTTTATTCAGAGTGTCTTCTCTGTGCACCACTACAGAGGTAACTGGTTATCATAAGATTATTTTAAGTTACACTCTGCTGTGTCTGGGTGTATAAACACTGGAGTCTGTATAAACACTTGAGTCCCCACATGACGTGACGTCTGTGCTCTGTTTAGAAGCCATTGCAAAGAATAGATATTGAAGAAATTGATGATGATACATCAGATGATGACTTGCCCAGCACTACTTCTTTAGTCAATAACTGGAGGAATTCAGTGAGTGTTGAAACAACAGAGACTCTAGATCAGGATGATCTGTTGGCTACAGTTGATATTCCAAAAGCAAAGCACTTGAAAATAGAAGAAATCAGTGATACGTCACCATTCCAGTAAGTATAATAATTCTGATCCTCTTTTAAAAAGGTGAATGTAGTTGAAATGTAATCTTCATTTCCAGATGTCTGCATGTGGTGAGGTATTGAAGATATTTTGGAGAATCTGAATTAAAAAGGAAATGTTGGAAGAAGATGCGGTTTTTGCACACCTGTCTCTTTGACCACGTAGTGGTTGAGATAAATATGATCTATTTAGTTTCAGATGGAAAACTCAGTCTTATATTGCAAATACAAAGAAATTCGTATTTTCCTGCATGCTGTGCTCTTTCTTGCTTGGGCACTCCATCTTCTCTAGCTGTGGCTTTTACTTGTAGTGTTTTAGAATAGGTTTTGAACAGAGTTCAAGCATTCTGAGTACCCCAGTTTTGTGAGAAAAGAGGAGCAGATGTGTCACCACCCTTTCCTCTGCTGAGGCAGGTGGTAGTTTCAGATGCGTTCGGTTTCTAAGTCACACTGTGTTAGTTAGGCAAACTCCAGTCTGTCTTGCTGAAACTAGGCTGAAGTACAGAAGCTTTATCCTTGCTCAGTGTTAGAACTCTGCTTGTTGTCCACTGCTTCGACACTGCCTTATTCTGTTAATTGTAAATACTTTTTAAGGAATCTTGATCAAAGAATTTCTATCAAAAAAACTGGCCCCACCCACTTTTTCTAGCTCAGTTAGATGGATTTACTGTGAAATGTTGAAGAAAAAAATATGTTCTTAGCCATTTCTTAATTTCTAAAAAATAAATGGACTTAAATGACAAATTATAGGACAAAAAACAGATTTCCTGCTATCAGTGTTGAAACTAGTTTATCCATTCGACATTGTTTATTGTTTTGCGTTATGAAATGGCAGAAAATGTGATTTTTGTTTTTGCAGTTATATATGGGAGAAACCTACTATAAAATGCAGTTAATTTCAGAAACTAAGTAGAGAGAGGCTGAGTAAATTTAAGTATTTGTAGATGTGGTTATTTAGGAAAGGTGAATCAAATATAAAGCTTGTATGATTTGAAAGGATTTTAAAATATCTGCTTAAACTAAAACACATCATTAAAAAAAAAACAACGGTATATTAGCTTTTAATGAATCAAAAGATCTCCGGTTAGGGTCTCACTGTAGGATTTCCTTAAAAGTTTATTTGAGTATGTGTTTCAAAATACCTTTGCAGGCTGCCTGTAAATGTGAAAAGAATTTCATCAACATTGCATCCATCTTTTCCTGCAAGCAAACAGAGAGAAAAAGAAATCAGAATGTCATTTATGTCTGCTTCTCCAGTTCCTCCCATTCCTGCAAATTCTTTCCAGCTTGAATCTGACTTCAGGAAGTTGAAAGACTGCCCAGAAAACATGTACTTGTACCTGAAGGTATGAAACAAAGAGAATCAACAGTATTTAGACAGTTTCTTCAACATCGGTTGAAGAAACAGTACACTTGAGTGGAAGGGATAGCTGTGTTTAGGGTGACTTAAATGTACAATAGTCCCTTTTTCAAATTGTCTTCATATAGCACTAAGTAGTCTGATGCTCATTTGAGTATTTCTTCTTTTGTTCCTTTATGTTTGCTTTAAGTACCATCTCTGCATTTTGTTTTCAAATACAGGCCCTTGTTCTTTAAAGACTTAAATACATCAGTAACTCTCTTAAATTCTAGTTTTTCGAATAAGTTCTTCTGGGGTAATTAGCAACATTTTTAAACTGAGCAAATGCTTGAAACACATCAATCTATTTAATGTGTACTTTTGCTTACATGTATTTTGAAAAAAAAATCACTTAGAATTCTTCTCAAAAAAGTTATAAATGACCGTCACCAAAAAAAACCCAAACAAGCAAAAATTGTTTTGTTTAATGTTAAATAGTGTGATTTGTTTTTTTCACTTTCATGCACTTCAACATTGTCCATGACATTCTAAAAATGCACATGTAATTCTCATGACTCAATTGTATTTTTCTGTCTAAAGAAAACCTTTTTAATTTTTCCATAGCAAATAGAGCCCTCACTTTATGCAAAGCTGTTTCAGAAATCCTTAGATCCAGACTTGTTTAACCAGATCCTGAAAATTCTACATGACTTCTACATTGAGTAAGTTTAACTCCTCCTTTGTTTTACGTTGCTTATTTATTGCTGTTCTGAAAGGTTTGCGGTTCTTTTGGTGGGGGGAGGTTGGTATTTTGTTGTGTGTTTGGGGTTTTTTTAGTGCTCTCTCTAGTCCCAGCCTCAGGCCTACAAAATTATTTTCAGCACACAGCATTATATGAACATAGTGAAATCTTTGAAATTTCTCAATAGTTCCTTCTTAAGACATGAAACTCATCTTGAAAAATCAGGTAGAAAAGAAGTGAAAAAACAGTTTTACTGAGTGTTGTTAAACTGCTCTCTGCTAAAGAGCATCAGAAACTAGGAGTAGACTGTACGAAGTAACTTTTGTTCCTATTACTGTGTGTATATTCTGTGAGCACATGCAATTGCACGTCGTCCTTCATGTTAACTTTCTAAAGCTGAGAATTTGAGAGGGTTTTGGTTTTATGCCATGCTTACTGTGATGCATTCAGACTTCGTTATCTGCTAGCATTTTACAGTTGCCTGTGGCAAATGTGTATTGGAGACTGAGGTTCTGATAAGACAGGACCTGGCAAATTATTTTTGAAATTTCTGTCCTTGCTACCATTTGAGTCCTAAAGTTCATTCTGTTTGTCAGAGACAGTGTACTGCTTTTCTGAACTACACTGAGAAGCACACACTCAATGTTTTTTGGTGTTGTTTTATGGAGAAGAGAAAGCATAAGTCAGTGTTTACCTTTGCCCTGGTTTCCTTAAAAAGTAAAGTATCCATCATATGGGTGAAAAATGCTGTCTTGGAGATACAGTCCTGCACTTCGTGATACAACATAAAAAGGCTAGGAAGTTGAAATTGTTTGCTGTAAGGTAAAAGTCCTGTCTCCTCCATAAGAAAAGTGAAGTATGGAAGAAAAATACTATTTGTTAGTATTTGTAAGAAAGGCAGTGCCTGTTTACTGTTGACCAGAAAAACGTAAAATGAACACAATCTTGGAATTTTCTGTATGGATGAAAATTAAAGCAGCTGTAATTGGCTGAGCTTTTTGATGGGCTTCCTATGGCCATAGGTGCTGCTTCCTTTCACACTACCTGATACATATAAAAATGGTGATGTTATGGCCAGGTGTAAGCATTAAATCATGTGGTAGGTATTCTGTACATGATCAGCAGTCAGTTTGATTAAGTCTAGGTTTTTGTATTTCTTCACTCTTACTCAGTAGAACAATAATAGCTACATAAACGTTTCTGGGTATTGACTTTTTGCTTTGTGAATGGACAAGTGAACAGGAAACACAAAGATAGGGAATATGAAAGAGAAGGAAATTCTGTTGGTCCTTTAATTTCTTGTTCCTGAATTCTTTAATATTGCTTGCAGCTACTGAATCTTTCTAATCAACAGTAGTTATTTTTATATTTTGTAATAATCTTCTTCAGGAAAGAGGAGCCATCGCTCATCCTTGAAATCCTCCAGAGGCTCTCTGAATTAAAAAGATTTGATATGGCAGTAATGTTTATGTCAGGTTCAGAAAAAAAAAGTAAGTAATTTGGTAGTGTCTTTGTAAACTTTGTGATACTGTAGAATCTAGCAAAAAATATGTAAAACTTACTGCTATTCTTGTTTATTGCATGTTTATTCCATCACTTTAGTTGTCTAGCATTTTACTGTTTTAGAAATTAATATGAATGTCATGTAATTTTTCCTAATCCTTTGAATCCTTATTTATTGTTTAGACTAGAAAACTGCAGCTAAATGCTCTTATTTTAATCAGAATTACCACTGCATTTTATTCTGATAAAATAAGCTTTGCCAGCATGTCAGTTTGTAGCTGGTAATGTTACAAATTTATGATTTTGTATGAAATCCTACATCTGAGATCCAAAGTATCCAGATTATACAGTTTCCACAATTTACAACTATTTCTTGACAAATCCTGACTTTCCTGTTGCCAGAAGAATGCAGACATCTCTAAAGAACTCAGCCTGGTTGTCTGTTCTGTTCTGGAGGCATCGCTCATGTTAGTTTGCAGTTTGCGTTGACATTGGCTCGAATTCATGGTTTATAAAAGTGGGTTTTGTCTCAAACTTTTTCTTTATTTAGCACACCAGACGGACTATGTAATAGTGAGACATTTAAAAGCAAAACATTTCTCTGGGACCATGTAAATTTAAATTTACTGTCTACGGCTGAGTTTCACTAATAACCATTATACTTGAAATTTTTTGAAATGTGAACCTCCTTAAAATGAAATGACTTACTGAAGTGCAGTGCCTCTTATAAATGGCATTCACACCTTTACCTGATGTAAGCTTTATCTGCCATCTGGCATTAACTTTTGTCTTCTGGGTGTAGTGGCACTGTGTCAAGATAGTAAACAAACTAAAAGCTGTCTGTGGCCTGGATTATACATGTGTTTAAGGAAGTGTTGTTAGGCAGCCCCTGGGCATTGAAACAAAGTGAGAGTTTTGCTTTGCTGCTGTTGTTCGTCCTCCCAGTAGTTCTAAAAATGTATTCATATTTCAGCTGTGTAATCCATACACCCCTTACTCTCACTGAGGAAAGAACTGGACTAATTTACCTTAAGAGTGTGAATCGCAAAAATAACAGTTCATGTTGGGATTTTCTGTTTCAGTTACACAGGTATTATTCAATCATGTGAACCACATGGGATTAAAAGATGCTTCTGTTGAAGAGTTGGAGAAGAAATATGGCATTTTCTCTTAGCAAGATGGTTGACGTAAATGTCTGGATTTGCACTTTTTTTCGTGTGGAAATCAGCTAAGAAGGCTATAAAGACTGGAATTTTGTTGCTTTTTATAAATAATGAAACTCTTAAACTTCGGTTAGACAAATGGCAAGTGCCTGAAGAGATCATTATTTAGTTCTGCAATACGTTTGTTTGCCAGTACCTGAAAAAATACGGATCTGCATTTTCTTCTCTGGAATCTGTTTGCCTGAAAAACAATTGGGCAGATTGGCATTCAGGATTTGGACTGTAGATGGAGATCTTTATTAAAAGGAAAAAAATATTTGTAAACATGTCTTTGGTAAGAATCAAACACTGTATATTAGAATTCTGCATGGGGTTTTTATTTTAGAAAATAAACTGAATGTTGAATTGAAGATACTATATTTTAAAGGAGTTTTTTTATTAAGGTGCCTAAATCACTGTTCTGTAAAGATTCATCACATCAGAACTTGTACTGTGCAAAGTGAACCTGAGGTATGATGGCAAGAAAATTCCAGAATTTTTACTTGAGTTTGCTAAAACTTCACTTTTAGATATTGGTAGCTGCGAACCTCTGAACCTTCTCCTGTGAACCTCACCTCTAATAGCAGAATAGAAGGAAGACAAATACTATGGAATTAAACTAAAAGTTTAAAGAAAAACACTTTCTGTCTTCTTTCAAGAGTACTTTTAAAATAATCTGGTGAAACTTAACCTCGTGGCTCAGTTGTTCCTGACCAGCTATAAACCCCTTAAGATGACTCAGGAGGCTGAGCAAAATACCTCAACAGTAGAAGGCAAAAGCATGAAATTAACTGAAATTCTCAGATAAGAGCAATCATTAGGCATAGTAAATTACTTAGGCTGTTCCTGTGTCCAGGAGGAAATAACAGCACTTGTCAAGTATAGTCTAAAATTTAGCTGTAGTATCCAAGTGGTGATGTCTAAAAATTTGCCTATGTCTCTAAGCTTAACTGCTGGCTCTTCCATCCCACAGATGCTAATATCCTGCCAGTTTGCTTTCATCCTGATTCAGCCTCTGTGCTGTACTCATGCTTCTCTGAATGTTTAGATTTGGCAGTTGTGCTGTTTTTCAGAGGAAAGATTTAACAGCTGTAGCATTCAGAAAGACTTCGAACTCCCAACATGGATTAGTAGGAAAAGGTGTGAACGTTGTCTTCTATATAGTCAGTATTAGAAAATTAATTTTAAAACATTTGCAGCTATGTTATGTCCTAGTTTAGATATAATCCAGTTTAAAAAAATATTAACTGAGCTACATCCTTGGGCTTGGTAGCAATTGACAGGAATGGCATTAGCGCTGGATCCCTAAGGTAGCTTCCAGTTAGCCCTGGAACTGAGCACCAGAGCAGATGGTGCAGCTGGGGGAATGGAAGAGCCTCTATATAAGACTGCTTGCAGGCTACCTACAGTAAGAATTGCTATTACTAGGTGTGTCCCAAGTTACTGATAATGGGCCATTTATTCCCTTTATTGTAAAGCGCTTCAGATAAGGTATTGGGGATACTGCTGTAACTAATAAATGGTGGGAGATAGAGTGGTTACCTGATTAATTTTATAGGTACAGATTTTGTAGCTACAGTGTACCTTCCTATGGACTGTTACAAGTTGTTCAGTGCACAGCAGAGGTGTTTGCTTGACTACGTTATACTAATAAACCATTTGGGACATTGTCAAAAGCTGTTTTTTGAAAGCTGTTGCATGAAAACAGGTGATTGGAATAGGGACCTTCAAAAGTAAAAGCAAAATGATGGCAGAAAGATTTGAAACTGTAGGCCAAGGGTCACCTATAACTTCCCTGTGCTATGCTCTTAATTAAAATAAGCTGTCATGGTTGAGTTTTGTCCACACTGCTACTTTAACAGAGATTTCTGTTCAGGGTTTGTGCATGTTGAGGAGGGCTGATGAAGTTTTTCAAGCTTGTAGAATTTGGTGAGGTGGATTAGTAGACCTGATTTTATGTTGCTACTGAACTTTGGCCACCAAGATTTATGTTGCAGATGATGTGCTACTGGAGACTTTTGCTTTTATTTTTAAATATAACATCTGGAGTTACTGAAGTTACTTCTCAGTGCATAGAAAACAATGCAAGATGGAGAGGAAAATGCAGGTATTCGGAGAACTGCCAGCTTCACCTGCTCCAGGAGATGGCAGTGTTTTCCCCTTCTAAAATGTTAAATTCTGCAATTCAGAAATTTGGCAGAGTTTAATAAAACATGGAGAAGATTCATAGATGTGAAGCAAGTAAAAAATGCTTTTTGGTGAGAGAAGAGGATTTTTATTTTTCTTTTTTTTTTTAATCCAACGCGCTCTACAGTGGTTATAACCCTGTTGTGTTGGGGGGGTGGAAGTTACATAAATAGCATGAAGCCATTAAACTTCATAGCCCTTTACTCAGTTACAGCATTCAAGGTATCAAAAATCTGAGATGATGGTTGCTACAGTGATGGATGCAGATTGAGTTTTGAATGATTCTTTTACTTATCAGTATTAAACTATGTTTTTCAGATACTTTTTTAATTTGTCAAGATAATTTTTTAAATTTGAGTATTGTCCTTCAGTAGATCTCTGAGAGACTCAAACTCCATCTGGTCTATTGATTCCATAACCCAGGAATATTGAGGGAACATATCCTAGGACTTACTTTTGCAGAACATCCTTACAGCTTTCCCTTTTGATAGCAGACTGTAACTTTATTTTTTTTTTCTTTCCAGTAACTCTGGGTAGCTCTGCAGTCATGAAGTAATTGTTCAATCTAAGCTGTGTTTGTCTTGGTTGTAAGGATGTCCAGTGACAGTCAAACATCAAGATAAAGACACTTGATTTTACTGGTTTTTTGTTATACTACTGTCAAAAAAAAGTTTTAATGTGACTTGTACTTGGCAATACTTGTGTCAATTACTGTGAAAAGCATAAATGAATATAGTTTGAGTACTTGTTCCAAAAGACTTTTTAGGATTGAAAATTAATGGTTGTGACACTGCTCAAGTTCTTGCTGCTTCTCTTCTTCCCTGTCATTTTGTTTAAAAAGAGACATTTCAGCTTGGCAATTGGCATATCAACTACTGTTGCTTTTGAAGCTACTTTAAAAATAATTTTATTTATATAAATGTATATATAATTTTAATAACTTTAATGTTAGTATAAGGTTAACATACCAGTTTTTAGTATTTAGATTATAAATCTTTGAGGTCCAGAGAACCTGTGAACACCAGTTTCAGGAAACATAGGTTCAAGCTCATTCTTCTCTTTTACTAGGCAGAGGTCTTTATTTGTCAGTGATGAGAATACAGTTGCTTGTAGGTGCCATCACTAGGGAATACTGAAATGGAAACAGATACTGAACAGTTCGTTACCAGTGTCATCAGCTGTCAGTTGTTTTCTTCCATCTTGCATGACTTACATTCCCGTTGTTCAGGGGTTTTTTTGTTTGTTTGTTTTAATGCTGATGCACTTACAGTGCAGTCTCCTCTTACTCCTGTCAACTACTGCTTATTTTGGTTTTGTCCCTTGGTTCTTTGTTTTCATGTTACTGCTACCTTATACTTACTAAACAACCTGTCCTCATTTGCATTACTTACCTGCTTTTTTCTTTTGAGATACTGAAGAGCTGTTTGTTGTTCAGATTGGTCCATTTTCACACTTCTTTCTTTCCATTGCCATAATTTGAGCTTGTTATCTTGATATTATTTGGAAACTCTGGTGTACCTTTTTCAGCCCTTATATTTTCCTCTCATGAAACCTTGATGAGCAGGGTTACAACAGAGGAAGTAGAAAGAAGATGAAGGAAATTAAGCTTTTGAAGTTGTGTTTAGTTGCTGTGATGTCTAGACAGCTTGGGATTGCTCTACTGTCAGTATTAGAATCCGGGAGTGGAGCATTAAATACACATCCTCTTTTCAGTCCTTCACCTGTGCCCCATGTAGGGGCACCTGTGAGGCAAGGAATCTCTGCCAGTCTCTTCTGCCACTAGGTTTTGTTTGTTTTCAGTAAATCAGTGCTTTTCTAGGAATAGCAAGAAGGACCTTAATAAAAGCACAGGGCTGCAGATTTATTGAGTCTTACTTCTCCCCAGGTAAGATTCACCCTGTAGCTTTTCTTTTGTAGCAGCTGTCAAGCCACTCTTTCTTTCTCATGTCTTTGAGAGCAATTAGTGTTTTGAACTGCATTCTATTCTTGCTACTTTTGCATGATGCTTTTTTAACTTCCTTAAGGTGTATTTCTAAGGGTTGTGTTATTCAGAGGACAATATTGCCCTCCTTTGTTAGTGATTATCCATGAGAGAGCAGGAAACTAGCCTGACCTCTAAGGAGCACATTCTAAGCTGGAATGTAGTCCTTGTGCAAGTCTGCCAGATTACCTGGAATTCCGTTAGTGATTGGTCTGACCTTATTTTCTTTGCTGATTAGGCTTAAGGAAGGTACAGCTTTTTGGATAAAAGGTGAAAGTCTGTTTTTCATTGTTGTCTCTTTTCTTAAGCATGCAGTTCAGACTGATTGCAGCAGTAAAGTTGTATGGGTTTTATGCATCTGTCACTTTTTCTTTATACTGATTCACGTAAACCATTTGTATCAGATCTTTCTTGTTACATCTGTCGCTATGTGCTGATTCCTTCTCTGAATTTGTCTTCATTTTCACTGTGCCCTTTCTGTTCAAAACATTGTATTCTCCACTGCCTTCCCTCTCCTGTCATTAGTTGCCAGCAACTCAGCCTCTGGAAGTGGCATTTGAAGGCCTCTTCTAGTTTTTAAATACTTCTGCTCAAAGCTCTTTGTTTCTCAAAGGGGTCCTTCTGATAACCTTGTTTCTTCAGGCTCCGTTTTGTAGAAATATTCCTCTCTAAAGTCCATAAACTGAAGCAAATATGGCCAAAAACCCAAACAAATTCCTTTATTTTGCCTTCTATTCAAGTGATTGCTGAGTTCAGTTGTGGTTGAATACTTCTAAGTCTTTTGCTTTCTTAATAGTAGCAGAATAGTAGCAGTGTTTTCTTCAAACTTCAGGCCTTCCAGTCTCTCTTCTGGCGGTTGTGTCATTAATGAAGTTTAAGATGACAGCATAAAAGATAGACTTGATTCCTTGTCCCAAGTGAGTGTACCTGGTTTTTAAAGCAAGAAATGTACCATTAAGCATAAATAGTGTTACATTAACCAGCAACTGAATATACGAAAGTCTTCCTTGTCCTGATAAGATAGATTAATGCTCAGTATAAACTATTAAAGTCCTGTTTTGTGGCCCCTTATTTAGACAGATCTTCCACAATGAGCTGAGCATCAGATCAGTCTTAGTGAGGAGATCCACAGAAAACCCTGCGGGAGACTGAAATGTTACTGCCGTTTGCAAGGGTGCTTTGCTGAGGCCAGGTTTGCATCCCCCAACCGAAGGGGAGGAGGAGAGGTTTGTGTGTGTGGTGGGGAAAGCTCCGACCTGCACCAGAGGCGGTGCCATCCATCACTAGGGAATGACCAGGACAAACCAACCTTTGTTTAACAACAGGCTCGATTTTTGAGCCAGATAAGGGAAAAGACCAATGAGAAACAGATCATGTGAAAGTGGAGTGATGCTTTTTATCATGCCAATGTCTTTTACACGATTGCCTCGTCTAAAACTCCCCTGAAGGCATTCATCCCTTCTGACAGGGTATACCTGGCTCAAGTACAGTGATGTGAGAGGCAGCTGTCATGTCTTAGAAGGTGTCATAAATTATCAAAGACCCTTGAAGTGCCCCCAGACTCATTTCTGGGGCCTTCTACCCGAGGATGATCTACAGCATTGAGAGTGGTTCATAACGAATTGCCATCGCTTTTGAAAAAACCAGTAACACCTTGCTGATCTGAGAAAAATGTACTCCAGAGCCTTCACTGGAACGTGAAAAAGCTGCCAACTCTTTCTAAAATAGCCTGAAGTTCAGATGTTTGAAGTAAAAAGTAATGAGCTACTGCTGAACACCAGAGCCTGTAACACCATGTAGCGTGTGAGCTTTGGAAAGTCCAATTCTGTCCTTAGTGTTAAGATTTCTTTGCTTTTTGTGGTTGGTTTCTGGTGGTTGTGAAAATTTGCCAGGCTGTTGCTGGGTTACCTGTTATTAAATGCAGTATTTAAATGAAAGTGTGTGTGTTTTTTTCAAGATGGGTAAAAACATTTTACAGGACACCTGAGCTGAGAGGGGCAAAATGATGGACATCTCTCTGAGCTCTCATGGAGGCAGGTCCATCATCTGACACATCACATCATCTGGAATGCAGATGTGCCCCATGTAGTCCAAGAACTCAGTGACTGGCAGCTGACGGAGAAGTGAATTTCCCTTTCACAAGACTCAAAATCAGCATATTTTTCCAAGCTTTCAGAATTTCAGTCACAACATTTCTCTACTTCAGTAAAATCTAAAACTTGATGAATGTTTTTAGCATGGGATTTGCAGAAGCTATGAACAGGAGAACAAACTCCACTAACTCTTTTTTAGTAACTTCCACTAGCTTTCCTCTCAGAATGACATTTTGTCCTTGTCTTTGTCCTCTCATGCTTTTGCCTGTCACATACTAGGTTTATGTGAAGCCAGCTGTACTGAGGACAGATTCCTGCAGTCAGTGCTCCCGTTACTGGACTTTTATCAGGACAGCTCTGCTGCTTCAGACACAATTTGGCTCAATAAGAATGCCCACATGCTACATCTAAAACACCCAGCCTTTGACTGTATTCCTACCTCGTTTGTGCTGGTAGAGATGGGAAGCCACAGTACCACACAGCCAGAGCTCCAATCTCAACTCCTTTCATAAGGCTTCTTCCTCCAGCTGCAGTAATGCCAATGCAAAATATCACAGGGATCAGCTGCTGTGCTCTGAGGCTGAGGGGGTACTTGATTTTTTCTGTTCAGCTACCTGGGGTTACAGTATAGGGCTCTTCATCTTAAGATCTCAAGCTTAAAGAGTTTGATAAAGGAAGTTTATCATTTCCAGTTGCCTAATGCATAAAACAGAGTTTTTTCTAATCTTCATTACTTTCCCCTGCTAATTCCCTGTGCTGATAATTTGCCATCCTGCAGCCTGCCTGTGGTCCCTGTCGTTGCCAGTTCCTGACTGAATACAGCCTATGTGTTTGTCAGAGCAAGGAGGATATTTGGAATGGGTGGAATTAAATCAGAATAATAGACCAAAGAGTATTTTCAGGCATCTCAATGTGTTCAATATCCCCGTGTACAAGAATCCCCCACGTACAGTAATGCACACCAACAAATTTCAAAACTTAACAAGATAGATATTTCCGAACAGATGAGCATCTGTTGGGGCATTACAAAGACATGTGACAGTTAAATGTCCATTGATGCGGGGTGCTGTGGGGTGGCTGAAATCGCCGCTTTAACCCGAAAGCNGTGTACAAGCTTATAAGGGGTAACAGAAAGGGGCAGAGCACCAGCGACCAATTACCTGGGGGCAAGGGGCAGGGGGAAGGCAGAGGGATACAACAACCAATGGGGAGAGGGAAGGGGCGGAGTGGGGGACCAGGCACCAGACAGGTACTGCCTGATGAGAAAAGAAGTCTTTCCCTGTAACCTGAACAGGGGGAGCTTATTTGTTCTCTGAGCTGACCCACCAGCGCAGGGGATCTCCTAGACCGGGGTTTTCTGGCATCCCAGCTTCTACCGCTGCCAGCTCATCCACCCCAACAGTCCATGTGCCTCTAAATCTCAGGAAAAAACAGCAGCATTATGGAGCCTATGGGAGCAGTGCTACGTACAGTTTTGCAGTTTTATTACAGGCCACAGGCACACTTGGACTAATCAGTGCTTGGGAAAAGAAGGGAAACCAGGCAGTGAAGTGAGTGATGAGACCAAGCCCTCCATCATTATATGATTTTAGGGAATTGCCTCATGTTGAGAATTGTCCCGCTTTTGTGCATGGCCTCATGCCTCACGCAAGTTCCTAGCTAGAAGTTAGTTGTCCTGTAAGGTCAGGATTTGAGGTTTTTTGTCAACATACCTGTACTTGTGTGCTATCACTGCTGCATTAGAAGCAGATTGTCACATGTGAAATTTATCATAGAATCATGGAATAGTCTGAGTTGGAAGGGACCCTGAAGGATCATGAAGTCCAGCTCTTAAGCAAGTGGTCAATATGGGGGTTGAGCCCAAGACCCTGGTGTTATGAGCACCATGCTCTGACTGCTCTGACCAGCTCAGGTGGAATATCTGAGGCTTTCAGAGATAATTAGGAGACTGTTGCCTAAGTGTAGAGATGAGATTCTCTTCACTGGCAGGAGAAGGCAAAAGAATTTTCTTCTGATGGGGAAGGCAGCTCTGGGTCTGCAGGAGAGCTGGGGCAGAGGTGGGTGCACTGAACCTCTCAGTGAGGGAGGATTCTGGCAGGAGCCAAATGGAAACTGAAAATTGGAAGGAAAAATCTCAGAGCAACTTTCGGGCTCATGTTCCAGCTAAGAGTGCTACTCATTGAAAATTGTATTTGATTAAATTTACATGAAATACCCTTTTTCCTTCCTAATATACAGCTGGCATAATGATTCAAGAAAATCTGTGGACCATTTATGAAGTGAATTTTGTGAAGGGAAAGCTATGAACTATATTTGATTTGTTTTATTTATTTCACAAGCTCTGAATCTGACGCAGCTTGGGAGAAAGAAAAGGCTGTGAGGGAAGGAGAGCACAAGGCCTTTATCTTCACTGAAATATTTCTGCCAGCAAAGAATACCTTTGGCTTTTCAGTTATTTCAGTCCCATCCTGGGGTTTGTTTCCTATCACCCAGTCCTGGATCATCTGACTTGTCATATAGGATCATGGTCGCTTCTTCCTCTTCTATCTAATGCTAAAAATGAGAATCTTGATTGCCCTCCTTACCCAACAGCCTACCAACAAGACGTACTATGACAGGAAATTTTGAAGCTTCACAGAACTGCCTGAGATCCAGTATTGGGGGAAACTGACACCAGACAGCGAGGGCACAAACTGGAAATTGGTCTTCCAGGGGAGAAGACCCTGTCTTGGGGCATGGATGTTGCTATTTAAGAGCAGCACGGGAGGGTTAGGCATGTAGGGACAGTGTGAATGCCAGCATAAACAGATAGAAAAAGACAGGAGTGGCCAACTGTTGGCTCAAGGGAAGATTTTCTTCCCTGAAATGACTCACTGGCGCTATTCAAAGGCAATAAAAAAGTCAGTAGAGAGACACAGCTTTCTGCTCTGATGGAAAGAGCAAAGTTTGCCACAGCTCCTTGTTCTTTCTGCTCTGATTTATCCCAGAATCCTCAAGATGCCACACTAGCTGGTGTGGATTTCTTCTGATCACTGATTCGTTCTCTCAATGTAAAGTTACAATGTAAAGTGTTGATTTATGGATAAATAGGATGCATTGGCTGTGCTGAGCCTACTGATCATGTGTGAATAGAGTCATGGAAACAATGCTTCTTCTTAAAAGAATAGAAGTAGAATGGCAAAGTCAAACACTCAAAAGGCTCAAATTGCCAATAATGCCCCAAGTGATGCTTCGCTTTATTCAGCCCATTTGTGTATTTTTCATATGATAGTATAATGTTTAATTACGCACTACACCAAATTTCTTACCTTCTAGCTGCCACGCTTGGAATGTATTTATCTTCCAAACATGGATGTTTTGTTTGAAAGACTTTAGCGTTTTTCCAGGAAGATTTTTGATGCCTGTATTTAGCCATCAAGAGGGCAGCACGGTTCATGCTTTTAAGCTTTTCATAATACAGTTGTTCAAAAACATCTAGCTGAGTTGCAGCCACAGGGAGCAAAGTAAAATGAAACTAGTGGTCCTTCCTCAGCTGCGTTTTAGAAGTCTCGTGATAGCATCGGTGACAGCCATGCACAGTTGCCCTGTTCTCCTTATTGAAATACTCCTGTTTTCCTGGCTGTTTGGCACCAGAGGGGCGCCTGTCTGACAGACAGACATGCACCACTTATGCACGTGTGCTGGTTCAGCTGGATCACGTGCCACGTGTATTTGCTTTATGTAAAACAGACTGGGAATGAAAACTCACTGTAAAATCTACACCATCAATATATTTTTAATTAATTTTTGAGTGCCTTGCTCTGATAGACCTTCATTGTTTTTCTTTCATTTCATTTTTTTTGTTCTTACACCTCTAATTTTCCTTCCTACTTTTCTTTTATTCATAAGTACTAATTAACTGTGCCCGTGAGCCGTAACGCTTTCCTAATGAACAAGCCATGAGCTTTGTGAAAGTACCTTAAAAGACATGGAAAAAACCACTTCCAGCTGAGTCAAACACAGCACATCTCCTCATGTCGGTCAGGTTGAGAGCAGCTCCCTTTAGTAGCACTTTGGGGAGTTGCTGGAGCTGTGCAATTAAAATCAAGCCTGGAAGCAGCAAGGGCAGTGGTCCTTAGACACGGCAGCCACAGGAGGGTGAGTACCTTGCTAGGAGAAACACAGGGGAGACTGTGCCAGGAGGAGAGGGGCTTCCTGGGGGCCTCCTGAAGCTGCGCCTCTCTGACTTGCAACATGGCCCTCCAAATATCCTAAAAATTCACCACATTTAAGAAAAAAGAAAAATGTCTGAGGACAGAGTAAATGGAAAATGTTTCAGGGAAGAGCCAGCACAGCAGGAAGATGTGGAGCTACTGTAATTGGAGGTACATGGGAGGTTCCCAGGAAAGGCATTGTAGATGGAGAGAAAAGATCAGTCCTTTCTGGGAAAGGCAAAATGGGAAAACCAGGTTGATTTACTGCCTCCACAGTAACAGAAAATTAGATGAATCTGTAACTCCATCCCTTCTTTTTCAGACAGATACAAAAAAAAAAAAGGCTCTTCAGAGCTTTTATTTTCTGCAACATAATAGGCAAAAGAGAGCACTGTGAAGAAATCATCTAATTCACACTATTTCCTTGTTTTTTATGCGTTTTCAGTGAAAGACTCTCTTTACAGTCTTAACATAAAAGTAATGGGAAAGAAAGAACAAAAATAGACCTCCATTTGGAGAAGTTAAAATCTTTTAATATAATACTAAATGAAAATGTTGTTGTGAGTCATTGTGTAGCAGGGACAAAAACAATGGATGTTTGATTTGCAGAAGTCCCTGCTTTTCATTCAAGGCAAATGGAGCAAATGCAGCTCTGTTGTATGAAGGAGTTTTCTTCAACTGGCTTGAGCTATTATGCACTTCATTTAGACCAGACACGCCATGAGAATAAATGTTATGTAAAATAGGCATAGGTTGATGGAAAGTTGCAAGAATGAAGCTGCATGGGGCTGAAAAATGCCTTTCCTAAACTTCTGCACTTCTTGCACATTGTCCATGGAACAGAGCCTGTAAGAAAGCCATAAACAGCATCCCTCAGGCTGTGCTTGCTCTTCTATATGGAGGGCATCACTTGTGCCATGCAGCACCGAGAATGGAAGGTGAGGGATGGTGGAGGATAAAAAAGGATCAGGACCCTCTCCTTGGCTGTCAGACCAGTGTCTGACCTTTTCTACACCCTACTACTTGTTGAAATCATAGCAATTCTTCCAGTGCGAAGGCGCGTTTGCTAAGCACAGAACGAATGAAAATCCTGCTTTCAGGCGCAGAGCTGTGTCACCCCTTGCCCTCACCAGCTGAGAGTTTCCAATAACATATGCGACACACATATTTTCCTTCTGGCTTTAACATCACTTTCCCTCAGTTAAAGACACCATGTGAGAATATGACAAATATGAATCTTTCATGATTCTTTGGTGCTTCTTCGGACTTCACACTACAGTCTTGTTCATGACACATAGAAAACAAGGCTAGAGCAACACTGATTTTTTTCTCATAATGCTCTTTTATGCGTGAACATTAATGGAACAAAAGCAAAGCAATGAATAGCTTTATAGAAAAGCTTCCACTGAAAGGAAATTAAGAGGAAGATGAGATTATGCATATGTGGTCACACCAAGAAGTACACTGTGGCTTTCTATTTGATCAGTATGCTGTGCTGGAAAAGCCATTAAACCTCGTGTAGAAAATAAACACACAGAGAGGAATGTCCATTCAGAACGACCTGACTGCTAGCCTCATAATTATATTTGTAGCCTGTAACTTTTTTCAAAATTTTCTTCAAGAAATATAGAAAAAAAAATATTATAAATAAATAAAAATTTCAAATAAGAGCTGGTCTTGGGAAAAAAAAAAAAAAAGAAAAAAGCACCAGCAGAAAAACTGTCATAATGAAGAGCAATAAAACCAATAAAACAGGCTGAGCGTAGTGCAGTGTGCCCAAAAGCTCAGACTTTGAATGCAAATTAAGGTAAAAATAAAGTCTGGTTTTTTCCTTCTCAAACTGTTCTACACTCTTGACTTGTGCAGCTTGCACTCGCGAGCATAACTCTTGCTATTTCACATTCTTATTTAAGAGGTCTTTTTATCCTAAGGCACTGAAATTACAGTATTCCTGCTTGAGTCTCTCAAGTTGTTTAATAATTCTGTGGTTTAATTGTTGAAATGATTGCAATTTACTTTCAGCAAGTCCAGCAGCATGTTGGGGATTTGAAGGGTACGGTATATGTATATTCTCAGCAGTAGAAGAAATATAAACAGTCTCCAGTCTTGGCTTCTCCACATAAAATAATGATGGGAAGAGAGGCTTTTTGGAGGTTCAACAACACAAGAGGATTTGGGACCCAAATCACTATAGCAGATCTTCTTCTCTTCTACCCTATGAGGCAAGATATCTCCAGCACATCAATTTCACTACTGCATTTTCACAGTCAGCTTAAGTTCTTCACAGTGAGTACATGCAGACCACCAAAACCTGGGAAGGATAGAATTGCACAACCCTTAGGTGATGCTGAAGCCAGTTTGGGGTACACCTTCCCTACCAACGGGGCTTAATCGTCTAGTTAAACCATACCTCAAGAGAAAACTTGGTGCCCCTATACACTCTGTGAGATCGCAGTGGATGAGCATCAGAAGGAAAAATCCTGGTTCAAATATCTTTCTCACCCTTGCAGCGCAAGCCAGTGCCCTAGAACATCCTGGGCAGTGGGTCCTAAATGCCTCTGAAAATTCAACTTTGAATGGACTGATTAGATCATTGGATTATTGTCTGCTTTGAAAACAATGTGGAAGAATATGGTAGAATACAAAGATACAAAACTCAATCTCTCTTCAGCTGCTGAGGACAAGTTTTGTAACTAGTTAATAACTGCATAAATGCTGGATTGCTTGCTACAGGAGCAATCTCCAGCAGGTGGGCCACATGACTTCTGTAAAGTTCCGTACTAAAACCGAGGAAAACAAAACACAGTGTTATCTGAACATTCCCTTGCCTTAATATTAGTTGTACTTGTAGCAGTCAATCTTGGTGTGCATAATGGCTTTTTTATTTGGGTGTGTATCACAATCTTTTCCTCTCATCTCACTTCTTCTTCCTCCTGTGGAAATAAAACCCAGATCCAGGGGGAAAGGAATATGCAGTAGCTTACAGGCAGACCTCCAATCTGGATGGTCAAATCCCAAACTATTAGGTGTGGTGATCCTCTGCTGGAAAACCTGTTAAATAATTTTCTTACAGAAATCACTGAGGTCTCCACTTGCATTGTAGCATGAGGTCCACATTCCCAGAGTAGATTCCCCCATCCATCTCCAAAAAAAGTGAAGGAAGAGGGTTGATGAAAAACTGAAACATGCTGGACACAAAGAGTATGGCTTGTCCAACGTGTTGTAGGCACAGTAGGAATCCATGCACAGACATAAATTATCAGAGAGAGAGAAAATACCTCGGCATCAAAGCCATGTTCAGTGTGTGGGAGAGCCTCAATATAGCACAAATATAGCACAGTGAGCAGATGTCTTTACTACCGCAAGTGTACTCAGACCTCCCTGGATTTACAGCAACAACACAGAATTACAGCCTCTTTCATTCAAAAATTACAACAAAAATTTATTTTGCCAGTCAGCTTTTATGTAAGACCAGGAGGCTACAGCACTCACCTACAGTAAGAGATCTGCAATAAAGACGAAAAGAAACAGGAGAAATTAATGGAGAAAACATGCAATTTCTATTTTTCCTCTTGAAGCCAGACTTCCTTATGTGGAGAATGCAAAATTCCTTGTAGCCAAACTCAGGAGGTGTAGTCTGGATGGTAAGGCTGCAAGAAGTAGATATGCCTCAAAAGTAGATATAACTCACTTGAACTCATCAGGAAGAATTTGTTCACTGAAAGGGTGATTAAGCATTGGAAAAGGCTATGGAAGTGGTGAAGTGACCATCACTGGAGGTATTCAAGAAATGACTGGATGTGGCACTTAGTGCTATGGTTTAGTTGACATGGTAGTGTTCTGTGAAAGGTCATCTTGGAGTTCTTTTTCAACCTTAAGAATTCCATGATTCTATGATTCTACGTCCAGTTTCTGGGAAGTATTGCTCCACATCTACCCCTCTGGCTTTGAAAAAGCTCTCCAGAGCCATGGATGGTAAATACATAGCAGCAACAATCAGTATGAATACAAAACAAGGTAGCAGGAGAAGCAGCTGTAATGTTTAATCCCTCCTAGCACCCTTCCTCTCAGACATTGTAGGAGTTGTTTAAAATGAGTGGTGTACTCCAAGTTTTGTTGAAAATATTATCTGAAACCTCACTGAGTATGGCTACTGTGGACACATTGAGCTTTTTCCACTTTGCCTCAGTTCATTGGACTCTTGGATGGACAAACTTACTGGAAAAATTTTCAAGTAAAACCCATGGATGATTTAGTATACAAAACTACTATTAATGAACCCTTAAGAACAGGACTAACATGAATTCTTTATGATGATGTAATTTAAAACAATTTTATTTCCTATTTTAAAGCTGAGTTTCTGGAAAACGATATTGAGGTATGAAATGTTTCCATTTTATGACAATTCTGGAGTTATACAATAAGATTTTTCTGACAGATTTACTGTTTTTAATTAAAATCAAAAGTTCAGACAAAAGTCATAGTTATAAGAAAATGTTATATTTTCATTAATGTTTTATTAGAGGCATCTGAAGCAGCCATTTTGCCCAGAAGAATAGGTCAAGTCTCTGAATATTTGATTTCTATGTAAGTGGAACAAAAACATTGATTTAAATACAAAGTATTAAGTATATCAACCAGGTACTGCCCTGAAGAAATAGACTGGTGTGGGACAACAGCAAAACAAAAAAACCAATTTTGATCTTTTTATTAGACTGTTGGCAACAAATATATGAAATTCTGACTGAATGCCTGAAGTCAAGTCTCAGACAATTTCTTTTGGAATGTAAATAAAAATATGTGATTAATGTAGCATTTCCTGAACGGATACTAAAATTGCTTCATCTTTTTGATTAATCTTTTAGGCATAAACTACAGTTTGCATTGAAAAAGAAATTGTATACAAATGTACTGAGCCAAGAATACATCCCTCCTAGTTAAAATGCATGCTCTGCTCTGTGTGCATCCGTGGGTTGTAACCCATTGCAAAGAGAGGAGAATGGTTCTAAACAGCACTGTAGCAAAAACATCCAGCCTCTTTCTCCCCTTTCCTACCATTACCTTTCACACCGCTAAAAATGCGTATGGGGTTTTGGGTGAAATTTAGTTTTCAACCGAACATTAAAATAATTGGAGGACTCTCACTTTTTGCTACACAAATTAGTTATCTGGTTTCTATTCACACATGGTAAACAGTATAAATTTAAGATTCATTTTATCCATTTTTTTGCAGTATAAGGGGAATTTTGAAACTTTTTGTAAAGAAGCCAGTCACCAGGTACATGAGTACTTTCCAAAAGTGCTACATTGACCCCTGAAGCAGTGTAAGTACAGCAGTCTGACCCAGGCAGCCAGAGGCAGCTGTCAAATTTCTCTCAGCAAGACTGACTGTAGGCTTGAGTGTCTTATCTCTGTGTTGTGCACCATTACATAACTGTGCCCATCATCACACCTGGCTGGAGCTGGTTCTCACAGTTTCCTCCCACAGCTGCACCTCATTCCAGTAAATCTCAGCCACTGAGGCTGCAGCTGTGTAGCTCAGGACTGCTCTTGTTTTTCCTATCACCCCATGAGACATCCCTTATAGAGGAAACTTGATTTATCTTTCCTGTCTCTGTATCGAGACCAATAATTATATTCAGACAGAGCAGATGACAGCATCTGGATGTGATCTGGAGATGGCAGGAGAGGGAGAACTGCCTGCTCTTTTGCTGTGGTTTCCAAATTCCAGTTTGTCACTGAAATGACTTCTTAAGTTCTAGCAGTACTTCAGCTCTAGCTGGAATACAGCTTAACTTCCAGATATTAGTTTTTATTAGGGTAGGTTAATGAGCTCTTAAGTACCTCTGATTTTTGTCTCCCCAAAGTGCTCATTGGTGGTTTTTAAACTGTCTTGGCAAGTTTTGTGAACATGATAGCCTCCTATAGTGTTTCTATGCAACATCTTTTTCACCACAACATTTTGACACTTAACATAAAGATTTACTTGTCAGGGAGCATAGAATCACAGACCCGTTTAGGTTGAAAAGCATCATTGAGATAATTGAGTTTATTGTATGAGGCTATAAGATGAGAAATAAAGCAAGGTAAAAAGTTTAAAGCATATTTGATTGCATTCAATCATAAAAGCTTCAGGACTAGTGTGAAGCCTATCTTTTAAATACCTCTCTTAGGTCACACCATGCACAGCAGCATAGTGCTTGGGCTGACATATATCATGGGACAGTGTGCCTTTAATCTAAGCTGTGTGTTGAGCTTGTCTCCCACACAAAGAGACATCACTGTGTTTCTTCAGGTGGGGTTAGCTCCCAGCACCACCTCCTGCAGGCACCCTCACCCAGCTGCAGGGCAGGAGGGCAGACCATGTGTTAGCAGAGATCAGGCAAGCACCATGAAGGTGTAGTGCTGGCTCTGTGTCCCGGACCATCACCTCCACTAGCAAGAACAGACAGCTGGCACGGACACAGTCTGACTGAAATCTATCTGACTGCACTGTGCCACATGGATGCGGATGTGAATGTGGCTGTGGATGTTGAGCTGGGCTGGGGCTGGCTGGGGTGCTCCTGAATAAGTGCTCCTGGATTCAGGAGATGGTCCGAGAAGGAGCAGCTATGCTCAGTCAAGAGCTCAGTTTGGAGTGCTCTTCACAAGTGGAAGTGTAAGTTGTTACAAGCAATCCATTATCACCCTTGACTTGTTTGGCTCCTCTCTGTACCTCCCTTGGGGGCGCTGCAAATGTCAAAGCTGTGTTTACATAGCTCTGTTCCTCCTTGGCAGTCTCCTTAACCTTTTGGAAACTGAGTGTGGCACAAAAATAGCACACTGCAGGCACAGGTCTAGTAACCCTAACTCTGCCTATCCATAGAACAAGCAGTATAACAAATGGAAGTTTTGTCTTCAGTCTCTCTTTTTGAAAAGACATTGGAAAGACACACTCTGTTTCAATTAAACAACAGGCGGATGCCATGAACCAACCCAGAAAAAGACAGTACTTTTCTGGGGGTCTCTGCTAGCATCAGAAAAAACTACAGTCTTTTTATAATCAGGGTTTGTTTTTCCGTGACTTCCAAAGGGTTGGTAGGGAGCCTCAGGAGCCACAGAAAAGACTAAAAAAACCTTTCCCTTCTCACCCCTTCTCCTCCCTTCAAAGGTTTGGTTTCATCACCGTGTGCCTCTTTCAGACTTGTAAGCCTATAGCAGTTTTCCTACAAGGCATGCCAAAGCAGAACACACAATCTTCTATGGCTGGAGTGTAGAGAGGAAGTTAAAATCTGTCCTCTGGCCTGGGAGGTAGGGATTGAAAATAACTTCTCATGGTTTCCAGGTCAATGTCATGGTTGTTGTCTAACTGTTCTCTCCTCCTTTCATTTAATAAATCTTCAATTACTCTGTTTGAAATGGGATGCAGTTAAAAAAAGAGGTGAGGAACCTCTTTCTCTGCCTGTTTTGTCAGAGTGGCTCGTAGTTCGGTGATTAGATGAGATATTGATGCCTTATCCAGCCACCTAAGAAACAGAGACTAGACAAGAGTAAGGGAATAAAGGTAGGTATTTATTTGAAGGGCCTTCAAAGGTACACCCTGGGGAGCCAGAGGCTACTGCCGAAATGGACCCCAAGATGGACCCCAGGTCACGAGTTCTTCACACTTTTATAAGTTTGGTCCATTTGCATATCAAGTTTAATTCTCCAATTAAAGCTTCAGTTAATGATGTAATTTTCCCGAGCTCACCCCCCCTTCCCAAGACATTGGTTTACGTTTTGGGCCTAGGACAGGCCGTGTGTCCTTGGAGGGCAGGCCTGGAGAGGGTTTGTTATGTCTATCTGGCCTAAGAGAGCAGCAGCTAACAGACTACAAGAAACTTCAGAGTTAAACTCTAGACAGTACAGGATTTTAAATTATACAAGTTAAAACTTAAGGCATCAATATGGAAACTGAATTTCCTCAGAGGAAACAGGGAGTAGTCTAGAGATTTCGTGTGCTGTGTGACTCCTCTCACTTCATAACAATTGAATAAAAAAACTTAAAAAAAAAAATTTAAAATTTTTTTTTAAAAAGAGGTCATCTTTGAATTCTAACCCACCCTGACTAGAGTTTTTCCCCAGTCAGATGATTCATCACACCCAGATCAGACCTGAAACTGAATATATTTGCTCAAGTCTTCTTCACAAGAGAGGATTTCTCACTAAGACATCTTCATATGTTTGGTGCTATAATATAGTAATTATTGAAAAATCTCACTGAAGGAAAGTCATTCATGAGGGTATTTTTAGAAGAGTGTCCTGCTGTCCTCATGTTATCCTCAATTATTTTAGGTCTGAGGATTGTGAGACAGGCTAAGGACCCTCTTCTTTCTGACAGAAGAGTTCTGCTTAATTAAAATAACATAATTTGGAAGAGCAGACGCAGATAGAATGGTGTACCACAAAACAAGAGAGTAGGCTCATATTTGTCACCAGATCTGATTTTTACCTCTCACTCTTCACCAACACATAGTTTACCCATTTGAAGTGATTTTGCATTTCTGTTACATGTGATGCTATCAGATCACTTCATGAGCAATTTTCACATTACAGAGTATAATAAAGAGCTCCCAAAACATATCAGAGACACCTTCTCTGTATATTATTTTCATGTCAAAATTAATTATTGCAAAAATAAATTGTGCCTTACAGAAATTATTCTGAAATATTATGCTGTTAAAGCTGAAACCTCATTTCCTTAAACTATCTGCAAGATTAAAAAAAAAAAAATCAGGATTTTTTCTAGATGGAGAATCTGCAACATTGGCCAAAAACACCAAAGCAGTTACACAGCCGTTTCTCTGACTTTTCGAAAGTTATTTTCAACCCCCATATTGCAATTTCTTTAGCACACTATTGAAGGAGTAAATGTCATTCCTGAGTTATTCCCCACAACTCAGAACTTTTAATGGTCTCAGTGGGAGCAGGTTTGCTCTCAAGTAATGTATTGCTGTGCCAACACGAAATATATTTGGATGTCAGTCTTACAAAATGTAAGAAATGAAGCTAGAAAACTTATGTGTGCTACCAAACTTCTTCCAGTCAGATCACCAGACCTGCCAAACTGCTAAACAAATGTCACCAGCATGTGTGATACCCCTGTGAGTATCAACAGGACGGAGAACTTATTTCTAAAGGACTTCGGATAATGCTGGGAGGCTTCAAGCTGTCCAGGAGCAATTAGACTAAGTTATCTTTCAGCAGAAGCATCTCATCACACACAGAGCAGCTCCTGAGCCTCTGCAGCCTACAGAATGGCATGTTCACAAAGCCCATAAGAAGCTTTGCTTTGGTTGTGTGGGCTGACAGTCAGGAGCTACACACACAGTTCGCTTGTTGCCATAGAGGTGGCATGACCCCGAGAGGGGCTGGTGAGTAAACAGTACACAGCCATCTCAATTTAACCTGCTCGAGGATGCACAAATCACCACCCACACTCACAGAGCAAAGGGAAAAAGAAGAAAAATAGCCCTTTTAGAGTGAGATCCTTGGTTATTTCCCATCTGGTAGGAAATGCCTAGCACCATGGAAGACCTGATGGCAGCAGAGGAGGAGGAAACTCTCCATCACTCTCGATCACTCCCGTGCGACTTGCTGTTTGCTCTTACAGCAAGTTAAATCAGCATGCAGGTTGGACTGCATTTATTCTGGTATATCATGACATAAACTACTGCAAAAAGCAATCGAGAGCCATTACATAATAGAAGGAGTGATCTAATGGAAGAGTCTTTGTCTAAAATTGTTAATTAATTCTTGTACTCCCACATGTATATCAGCTATGCAAGATATGTTCGTTCAAAATCCCAGTCCTGTCCAGCCAAAGATATGCTCGTCTCCTGTGGTTTATTTTAGCTGCTTTGTGTCAGTATTAAACAAGCTCCTTGTTTAACACTGTTGGAGCAAGTGAAGATATGATAAAGAGAATTTCAGTTTTTCCCTGATAAGCTGTCATTACATAAGAAACTGTAAATGTTGGGCTATTGCTTTCATACAATACGAGAAACTGTAATATAGACATTATTTCATTCGGAGATATTTAAATCTTCCTCTATCTTCTATAAGTGCATTTGTCAGGTTACAAATTACGAATTCTATTTATTTTGTAGTCAGTTCATTGCGCTTCACTGAAATCTTTAAATTAACGGAGTAGCTCTTCTGAAACTTTGCTACTTTACAAGTCATTTGTCTTTATTCCTGAAGCCTGCAGATACCCAGGTGATTTTATTTTTAAACCTTCAAACTCTGAAAATTAGTCATTTCATACACCCTCTTCTGTCTCATGTAATATATATTAGCTTCTTAAGGGAATAATCCTGAAAATAGTATCTCCTTATATCACCCAGAATACATTTCCTGAATTTGTTTATGCCAGTGTTGGGGGAATTAAATCTGTAATGTGGGATATGTGTCTAGTCTAAACATGACTAAGAAATAGCACACATTTCCATAGCCATAAGATACATAAGGTATTTCCTCTTTGACATAAAAAACATGTCTGAGAAAAAAATGCCATGAAATACCAAATGCAAACTTTACAGACCCAAAACTTAGTTGGCTACATTATTTTTTTGAAAGAGTAGGTTACATTAGCTAGTAATGAGAAGTTACCCTTGAGCTGACAGCTGCTAGTCAGTACAAAACTAATAGCATTTTCTCTTTTTTTATCTTTTTAAGAAAAGAGACAAGTCTCTATCTTCTGGACCATTAAAAATAGCAGCTGTTATATGAGCTGGTTTCACAATAATACTCTGGGTGTTAGAACTCCCAATAGGGACTTCTAGCACTGAAAGGGAAAGAAACATGCTTTCCATCTACCTTTCTGCATGGCCAGGGAGTGTAATCAAGTACAGCGTTTCCAGAGTGGGTTGGTTTTTTTGGTTGGTGTTTTTAGTTTTCTTTTCCCTTTTTGGGTTTTATTCTGTCCTTTGAGAACTGTATACCTTTTCAGGTGAAAATAAAACAAAAATCACTTTGCTGTGTTTGAGCGATGGTGAAGGATAAGAAATGTCCATTTACGTTTAGTAGGATTCAGAAGCTTGGATGGGAGCTGGGCAGAGGCAATCAGTTTAAAGCTCCAGGCACATACCAGGGGTGGACGTTATGGTTATATTGCTACAGTGTAGTCTGGAGACTGCTGTTTGCTATGCAGCCAGCTGATACCGGAATGTGACAGCAAAACTCGCTTCCTCCCCAGTAGCCTGGCTACAGGCAGGCTGCCATTGCCAGCTCCATTTGATGCTGTCCTGGGACAGTGTAAGTCACCATGTCTGCACCAAAACCATGCCTGGAGCACTGTCTAACAGCACTTCCTCCTTGTTGGTATTTTAGTAAAGCAGATTTATAGATGTAGTCCTACAGACCTAAGCTACATACTGGCCTTAAGCTCTTCCCATGGTAAGAGTAGTAAACCCTACTGCCTGAAACCGGCATAGCATCTTACTGGGAATTCTACTAGGTGATAGGGTGGGAAAATGTCGAGTAAGGAGGGTTGTTGTCAGACCTCTTTGTTTTCTGTTCTAATTTCTTTTGCAAATCAATCTCATCACTTGACAAAATATCACCTATCCAGCCCAATATGCATAAAAATCACACAATAGAAGAAGGATGGGGTGTGTCTGGAGAAGGTAATTATGTCACAGAAACACTTGGATTTGGAGAGAGACGACTTATTCAGAAACCACTTCTTTCCACTTTTGTATTTCATATCACAGTCCACAATTCCTGTTGCTAGCAAAAGAGGCATCAAGGATATTTCACCAAAAAAGAAGATTGACTTTCAATTTCTATTTCTTTTGTGGGCTACAAACAATATGTTTCTTTTAAAAGAAGCTTATTTTCACTTGAGCTCCTTGAACTGCATAAATTGCTTTCTTACGAAGGAAACCACAACACTTTTGATCATAAAAGGTAGTTATTTGTGTGAAGATCAATATAAACTCAAAAGTTACATTTTGAGATGTCCAGGTTACAACCATTGTTGGGCATCTGCTGTAAGTAATTTGGCTAAGTGCAGAAAATGTTTCTGCAGCCTTACTGAAGAGGTGATGCTGTGTGGCACTGCAAGAGCGCTGCTAGAAGAATAATAGGTGTGAGAAAATTTTGAAAAGTGTTGCAGATTATGAAATGGCAAAGTGCACAGGACAAATTTTTTTGCTTGGTACAATACAGTCAATATCAAAATTTGAGTTCTCTTAATCCATAGGGAAAAAAAACAGAGTCAAAACAATTTATTCAATATTTTTGATACTGCATTTAAAAAGCATGTTCAATTAAATATAATTAAATACAGCTATGAAAAATTGAAAAGGTGTTTTGATTGCTCTACATCGGACAACTTATTCTCAAATCGGTAATTATTTTTCAAGGAACAGGGAGAAAAGATAATTTGTAAGCAAGAGAGAAGAAACTTCTCTATGTTAAAGGATTGTTCTTTCTTCTGTTTTGTCACTGATTAAAAAGAAAATAAAATTTTACAATACTGGGACTGATAATGAGCCTAAGTCTGTCACCCATAGTCATGCTATTTCCCAGAGTAATGAAGGAGAGCAACACTTGGTCATTAATCAAAACCTACATTGTTTTGTTCATGCAAAACTGCATGGAATTCTACTCAGATCTGTGGCAAAAATAATTAAAGATCATATCCTGAGATATATTCCTAATATCACCTACTTTAAAGTACATGTAAAGAAACATATTATTTTTATTTATGCATATTTTTAGTATATCCATATACTTATTTAAATCATACAGTCTTAATTAGAGGCCCTTGAAAATTAAAGGATTAGGATCTTTTGACCATGAATGCAAGTTGCAATATAAAGCAAGAGGGTAAACAAATTAGCATCTAGAGAAACTTCTTGATTAAATGAATCTTTTTAAAAGCACCAGATGCAAGAAAGACAAAAGACTAATCGTCAGCATCACTGATGCTAATTGAGTGATTGACTCGCTGATGACAATGAACCACTGCTGCTAGAGTTTTGCGAGAATTGTTTGCTCTTGAATTATTCTCACATGTTGAAAATCCTGTTTGGTGGCATATTTTATATGCAATTATTTTGTCTATTAATATAGAGCACATTTGCCCCAGGAAGACATCTCTTATTGTAAGTAGGGATTTTTGTAGTAGGCAAGTAACTTTTCAATAAACAGTATTGACTAGACAAATATTGGTGGGTTTTATTTTTAAAGCTCTACACAATGTCTAATTTGTCTCCATTAGTCATCATTTTTGATCCATGAACTTCTAATTGCCACTGAATGTCATTTGCAATCTCATAGAAATTTATAAATAATAAGTGAAAAATCAGAACCTCTTCAGCTAGTGGAAGTTGTGAAATGTTCAAGACATAGAAGAGGTTCATCAAATGACATACGACTGAACACTGATAACAGAAAAACCCTCTAATTAGACCTAGCTGAGCTGTGGGAATATAATCAACAACCTCCCATTCCTAACAATACTTAGTTTGAAAGACCTTCCAAATATATGACTTTGTCATGTCATGCATTTAATTTATGTAATTGGAACAGAAAATATCCACGAATAATTATCAAGAGATTTACTGGATGTGGCTGTCATGTTCTTAATGGTACTAAAAAAATTAATTAAAAGCCATTAATATTTTCAATAATTGGAAAACAGCATGTTTTGCTTGCAGATTTTGCCTTGTCTTCTGTGTTGGTGCTGTGCAAATACCTGGGAGTACTCCTGAGAGAAAGAGAGGGGAGGATTGCTGCTTTACTGCCTCTGTGTTTCTGAAATACATTTTGTCACGACTTAGTATATAAGGATTTTTGTGCTCCATAAAGCTCATACTGGCAGTTGTCACCTGCATAAAAACTAGATAGATGATCAGGAGGAGACTGAAGTCTCTAAGACCCAGTCAAAACAGTAGCAAACTCTGCCTTTACATTTTGTACTGCAGCATTTTTATGCCTGAACTACATTCACAAGAGTTTCTACTTCTCCAACCTAAATTACCCTATTACCAGCTCTCATAGCTTAACTCTTCCTTATGCATATCTGGGGGGAGAAAAAGGTTTGGACCAAACATTTTTGAGGAGAAGTCAATCGTAATAAAGAGGAGGAGAGGAATAATGGCAGGAACCTGAAGCAATGTATTCTCCCAAACATGTTTGTCTCCTCTTTGTATACATCTTTTCAAGTGATGAGATAGATTAGATGGCCTTAGCTCAAGGCTTCATTTTGCACCTCTGCAACCCTCTCTTGGGTGGCTTTGCTCAGGCTCAAAGGATCCTGAAGGAGCCAGCTAAAGACCTGTGTGCAAAGGGACTCTGCAAACAAGACATGCATAAATTCAGAATGCATTTTCTCACGGGAGAAAGCAGTGGCTGCTTGTTTTTTAAGGACAAAAGTGCTAGTGAATTTTCTTATTCAGGGTAATCGCAGCACTTTTTGTCAGTCACGGAAGACTGCTTGGGGTGGATCCAAAATAACACCTTCCCACCTACTCAGCATTTAAGTTTACTGTGTGCTGTGCATAGGAGTACAAAATAAACAGGTATTAAGTTAGCATTTTAGTGACTCTGGGATCTCTAAAAGACAGAAAGCAAAGAAATCCATCCCTGTCTTTGAATGTGGTGTCACGTATGTGCCAAACAAAAACACTCTGGAGTCATCAAAATGTTCTTTCCTTTTTATGTCACTCTGGAGTCATCAAAATGTTCTTTCCTTTTTATGTAACTGACTGTGCTGAGGCAATTTCCTCAAAAGTAATTTTTAGGAGGAGGTGTTAATTGTTATGTCGACATGTGAAAGCTTCAATATTATGCAAAAATGTTGATTTAATAGCCACATTATTCATCACTCACAAAGGGGTCTGATGAGTTTACTGACATGCAGAGAAAGATTTCCATTTTTCTACAAGAGCTAAGCATCATTATTTCTAAGCTAATGACTACTTTGAGGAAATGGCTACCAGTGACAACTGGAGGATTTCTGAAGCTGACGTCTGTTTTTGACAGAAATCAATTACTTGTAAGGCAATTATGGTAAATAAAAAAATACTGAATTCAGAAAATGGAGGTATTGTTAGCCTGACGTGGCCCACACAACTGGAACATTTGACTCAAGGAAGTAATACACAATAAAAGAAATTACCCTTCTGTGAAGCCATTGTTACTATGCGTAGTTTCTACAACACTAATCAATTCCTAAGGAATTAAATGAAAAATACTGTGCTTTTTACAAAGGGATACCTTCATCAGTATTCCACCAGAGACTTTCTGGAAATAACTAGGTGGGTTTGACTCAAAGCCTAACTCTGAATATCACCAAATTTTGGCTGAATTACTGTGAATTTTCTCTCTTCTCCTCTGGGAATAATCATGTCTGTCTTTGCATTTTGGAGCTGTCTTCTCTGTTTTCAAGTTAGTTTAATAAGCTTCTGAAAACTGAAGATAAAATGTGTTGCAGAGCTGTCTCATCAAGAAGCAACCTTGGTCAGTTTAGTTCATTAAGACCTTATCAAACTTTCGCCATCGCCGTTCTCAGACTCTAGACATTAAGGGAGCAGAAGGAATAGTTTCAACTTTAACTTTGAGATAAAAAGATAATGCTGTAAATCAAGGAAATTAATCCACATGAACAGAAATATAACATCTTTCATCATCTGGAGCCTGAAGAGGGGTTTCTAGATTCCTTGAGCTATCGCACAGATAAAATCAGGGGCCTAAGAATGGTTGTCAATATATTCTTTAGAAAGCATTGCAAGACTGCTGTCTAGTTTGTATGTGAGACTTTTCAGGATATTTTTTGATGTTAGCTTGATCCTTCTCTGCAGAGCATTTTTATTCCAGATTGTGCACGATCTGAACACAGAGAAATAACAGCCAGAGAAACATAGAGTAATTTATATCTAAAAGCTGCAGAGCTGTAGCCAAGCAGCTAAACTGCATTACACAGTGTGTGCCATGCATGAAGATCTGGGCCTAGTAAAAGTGAGTCTTAAGAAACATTAGACTAGACACTTAACTTTTAGATGGCTAAATTCAAGGTAGAATTTATCTCAACTTGGATATCAACTCCAAAATTACAATCCTATCTCAGATGCTAGATTGGAAACAACAGTCCTCAGTGTCCTACCTAAAGGTACTGGGAACCTCTCCTTGCATCCAGAACTCTCTGAGCATTTTGAGGGTAAAACAGCTCTCACCGAGCAAAAGAGGCACCCAGTTTCCATCCAGTTTTACATGTCACCTAAAACTGATGCCCATGAAAGGGCCAGTTCAGTGCACAAGAGTTAGTGACAGGCACATCATATTATAGGGTCTGTCTTTCAGAAATACTGCAGTTCCCCCAATAACCACAACAGAATTTTGGCACTTTGAAAGAAAAATAGCTGATGATGGAAAGCATGTCGCAGTTTCCAAATCCCCTTGCTATTATGCAAGAGTGTTTTTCATGGGGAATAAATGTCAGGTTTTGCCAATTGAAGGCTGAAAAGCACTTGTCAGTGACAGAATATGCTCTGTATTATTTTATGTTCTCAGTGTAACAAAGAAACAGGGAAAGTTAAGGCAGGAAGCATGTGGTGTCAGCTAGATGTATTCACGGGAGAGAGAAAAGATGCAGATGCAGCCTCTTTCTAGAAGTCACCTATCTGGCAGTGCTACATCAGTGAATCACGATGAGGTCTGAAAATTTGAAAACCCAATATGGAGACTTTACCACAATATTGGACTTTACCACAGTGTTTCAGAACATAGCATACAATTTCTTTCACAAGTTAATGAAGCTGCTGTATCACTACAATTTCCCTTCCTCTGTTCACAGCGTAGCTGCATCCAACTCCTGCTTCAAAGAGATTTTGCCATCAGCCAATTCTCTGATCCTTGCAGGGGATGGAAGAATGATCTTTGCACTGTTTGAGTTGAATTTTGGAGCAGAGGGGGTCCTGCTGAATATGTCTTGTCACTAAATCAGAGAGGTGATGTGAATTTTCTGG